>JAJMLD010000019.1:84622-159102 GCA_030569515.1 Barnettozyma vustinii
CGCCACTTGCATTGCCATTACCCATTACCCATTACCCAATATTCCCATACACATTACATAAACTGATAGCTACCTGATGCACCATGCTTCTCCATATAGTTCAGTTCCAGCTGTTGAAACTTCTCTGAATTCTTATGATAGTATAGCCCTGTCATCCCACCAGTGTGTTGGTTGAAGCAAATGTAGTAAAACCCAGCAAATGAAGCACCCTCAATGTTATCAACATTAGCATCAGGAACAAGGAACTTCTCCTTCCAGCGCATATAAATGTACTTTTTATTTATGAACTCAGTGTGTACGTAGTCAGTGCCAGAAATGAGCTTCTTGAAACTCTGTGGATTTGAGTTGAAACCCGATGACTTGGTGTTCTTCCAGAAGGGAAACTTAGACCAGTGCTGCAAATCAATGTCATCAGTTGTGTTGAATACAGGCGCGTCACCATGGATGTGTGAACGACGTGAAGTCATGAAGTGGAAGTCCTCAGAGATAATCTCAGCGTCAAAATAGGTGATGATCTCAGGGTAAGATTCAGTCAAACCTTTGATCTTCAGAAACCCATTCAAAGTTGACTTGTCAAGATCCACATGGTTGAGCTCAATACTCACTTCGTATGTCGAGCGTCCAGATTGCTGTGAGCCGATAAACTGTGAGCCTGGTTTCAAAATCGATGTTTTCTTAGGAGATCTAGACACACCGTTGAAGACATTGAAGCGATTGATAGTGTTACTAGTGGTTGGGGTGGATGAAACCGAACCTGTATCTGAAACTAGAGTACTGTCATTGGACTGAACTGGTGAGAGGGTATTCAAAGACACAGATGATGTAGAGTTAGAGCTGATAACATGAGACTTGTTCCAAAGTGTCTTTTGCTGAACATGGTTATGCAGGTGTGGAGCAAGGTGTTTTGGGTCAAGTGCTGGTGTAGTGGTGTCTACCAAGTTGTGAACAGGCATAACGCAGTGATGATGTTTGATGACCGTTGAATCAAGAACTGAAGCTAAGTGAGTGCTAGAAGAAAAGAGGTGATGTTAATTAAGAAAGTTTTTCCTTCACCAATTTTTATTTCTTTTTATGCGGTGACGCCAAAGTGACATAAAACTTGGTTCGGACACGCTTCATTCTAGTTATGGGCACACCACATACAACAACCAGTAAAGAATGGATGAATGTAGCTGGAGAAAGAAAGAATCGCCATCATTGGATTTTGAATAATTCTGTTCAAGCAAGATTAGGTAGGTTACATTTCGTTTTTCCCCTGCTATGGCAAGTGATTAATGAGATAGATGACATTTTAGTACTTCGCTTACAAGATACTTGCCCTGGAACCTCAACATCATATGATTGACTGAGAACGTGCATCACATGAAAAAAACACACGTACAAAAAGCATCACTTTTCAGGTCCCAATGTGGCAGTTAAAACTTAAACAGTTTACAGTTGCCCAAGCTGCCCATTGCCCATTGGTCCTTGGCTGCTTGGCATTGGTCGCAGCTATGGGATGGTAGTGTAGAAAGATAACTGGTTTGTAGCTCCACGCACCGTCTGTGCAACACCTACATGGAATGAAACCTTCTGAGTTTAAGGGTTCCAAACCAAAATCGATAAACATCACCAGCTAGAAAATATGGTTGACATTTTCAATATTACTTACCTAAAAGTCAGCACTAGTGCCTTTTGATTTTGCATCATCCTTTCAATATCCATCATGCGCAGCCTATAAGGGACGTTGTACTTCTAGTACATATTTTCCATCAAAACATTGGTCGAGGTATTAAAGCTGGCAGATCCACCGGTCTGAGATGACCAAGTATCTCTTTCTCATAGACACTGGTCCCTGGACAGGAAATCGTGCATCCTTAGGGCAAGGAGTGGATTACTGGAGCGAGTCATCAGATAGCGGCGGTCTGATGCTTGACGGGTGTACCATTGATTCAAGAATCAGGGGATCAGAAAGAGGGAGTTCTAAAGGGCTTAGAGCTAATGACTCTAGGGGTGCGATACTTCGGTATTCTATGCTTTGTCAACTCTGTCTACAGTTTGGTTGGATACGAAGATTCTTTAGCTCATTCACTGGTGGGTTCAACTTTCTTGAGTATATAAGACTCATTTGAATTATAAATCTTTCAAACACCAGAACATCACTGTAGGTGTTCCTCATCGACATCAACGCCCCTCTCAACCAACTCCTGAAGACTTAGTCTCTGAACCATCTCCATCATTCTCTCATCATCAGCCATGCCTCTGATCAAGGCACCATCGACAAAGTCTTCAAGAGCTTCCACATCTCCCTCCTTTGGGGGCAATACATCATACTCAAAGATCTCATTGTCTTCCCAAACGGCAGCTGGAATCTTCGCCATCACTTTACCCTCACCAGACAACACTGCAAATCTCAAAAAGTTCACTGGAATAACACCATCTTTACTCTGTTCAAATTTGGAGCACTCACCAGCAAATTTGAGAAGCTCATCATGCAAAAAGTTTCTCTCCTTTGAATCATTCCACAGGATAGGTGCCCGGATAAGGTATGCTTCACAGACACACTCAGTCTCCTCACCAACCTCAAACACAGAGTAATCACGAACAGGAAGATCCTCACCAAGTCCAATAGCTTCAAGGAGTTTATACCCGACAAAAGGGTGCTTGGTGAATGCCATTTTCAAAGCTTCAAGGGCATGCTCCTCCTTTCCCAGTCTCAAGTATGCCAAAACGGCAGAGTATGCCAGACCGGGAGTGAACCACTTGCAGTAAGTTGTGGTCAAAGGACTGGAGATAAAGTCAAGTAGATACTGTTCTTCACCAGCCAGGAGAGCATAAAAGTCAACAAAGTACCGTACACCTAATGGATCCTCTCCTGGATTCAGTCCAAGTAGCACTTTGCAATATGTGAGAGCAGTGGCGTATGTTCCCTTTTTGGTAAGCACCTCAACGTATCTAAACAGGGCCAAATGGAACTGTCTGTTAAGGTAGTAGTTGAATGGCAGGCGTGATAGACCGGTCGTGATGTCAAAGGATTGTTTGAATCCACGATCGAATGCAAATAACGCACGCTCAATCAACCCGTTTGAGTTGGACTTATCTCCCTGACGTACAAAAATAAGGGCAACTTGCAAGATGGTTTCCACATGATAAGGGTTCATACTCAAGAGTGCCATCAGGTTCTCATGGTTAGGCATAAGGACCACAGACTGGTAAAACTGTGAATCAGCCTTACTCTTTGGTCTAGTGAATCTGTAAAAATGAATCCCTGCATACAAATGGCGCTGTACGTCCTCACGAATGACATCTTCCCAATCTTCACTTCTTGACATAATGTTGCGTACAAGTTCTCTCGGATTCATTTCCTCCATCGTCATATCCTTCTGTTGGGTAGGGATCCAGTCGTCCCTGACTTTTGTCAACACCAATTTTCTTCCTGTTCCTGGAATCGAGCGACGATCACGACCACCCCAACCACGAATGACCTTAGCCAGTCTTTTGATCTGCTGCAACTGTTCAGGATTGAGTGATGTAGATGTTGTTGAATCAGCATCGGAGATCGCCTCCGGAGATAAGTTCCCAAACAGTTTCTTGAACTCATTATCTGGATCCAAGTCCTTGACTGCAACAGAAAGCAGCTTGGCTGAACGAACCTGTTTAGCTGGTGTAAAATGTTTCAATTCCGGGTCGAGATCTTCATGTCTGCTGTTGTCCTCCAGTTGATCCTGGTATTCTTGCGTGGTGGTGTCAATCGCTTTCTCGTCAGACTTCAAGACAGCAAGGATTTGGTCTAGTTCATCATCTGAATTTGGCTCCGGTTCCAGAGCCTTGGACTTCTTCTTCTTTTTGTTCTTCTTCTTTTGAGATTTAGTTGGAAGTTTAATTGGTTTGGTCTCAACATTGGGCTGTGGCTCATCTTCCTCTTCTTCTTCTTCATCAGAATCATTATCAAGTCCCATCAGTGCAAAGAGATTATTCTTCTTTATAGGCACAATCTCAGGGATATCATCTTGAGCTGGTGCCAAATCACCACCCAGTTCCCTTTGCTGTCTTCTCAACGCCCTGGAACTCATCTTATGAATATGGGGAATAACGGAAAGAAGAAAGTCAAGATCAATCAGCGTTTCTGCTTGTTAACGTTTGGATTTTCGACTTTCGAGAGCTCTTACATAAGATGTTACGTAAAGCTCATCGCTTCTTGAAATTTTTTCTCTGTACGAATTTGACACTTTCCTTCAGAACTAGAACCTCTAGATTCCTTAGTGTCCCGTCATTGTCGCAATGGTTTCCAAGAAGAAGAGAGAAAAGAACAAGGATTTTGTGAAAACCAAGCTGAAAGTCGGTAAGACTGCTGCAAAACCCTCTAATCATACAGATACCTCGTTTGTGGCTAAGACCATCTCTCTCCCAAACCAGTCCCTTACCAGTACCACTATAGCCCACAGCACAGAGGATCTAATCAAACGTCTCTCACTGACAAAACATCATTCCAATCAGACAAGAAAGGAGACACTGATTTACATCGAACAGCACCTCCCATCATCACCGACCCCATACAAACAGATCTTGAATGCCATCACCCCTCTGATTCTAGATCAATCCCAGATGGTGCGGACAGCACTGCTTTCACTCCTAACCACGATCGCCAAGATACAACCGGGTATAATGGAGTTGCATGCCAGAAGCATTGTGCTGTATGTGCACTCTGCAATGACACACATCACTGCCCCGATCAGACAAGATGCGGCCAAGTTCATGAATGTGTTGATTGACCATGGTGGTGATGCTCTCGTGAGAGCGGCGTGGATCAAGAGTTTGAAGGGGTATTTTGCAGTGATGAATTGGACTGTCGATGAGATGAAGGAGAGTGTATCATTTGCAGTAACAACAGCGAGTGTGACCACAAAGACTAAGTGGAAGGCTGCCGTGTTGGAGTCTTTGGTAAGTTTCATTAAATGCGGTGCTCTGCCGCCTTCTGTTGAAAATGAGGGAACTATGGTATTGATGAGAGATTTGACAGAGAAGTATATGATGCCAGTGGCGCCCTCACCATTTGCGCATTTGAAACTGTTTGAGAGAGAGCTTACTGGAAGTAGTGGGGAGACAAGTGCGAATAACGTTGTTGTGGACACCAATTCTACAAGTTGTGAAGACCATGTTAGCAGAAGACGACTCTTAAAAGAGTTATTTGTGCCGATGATAAAGAAACAGGTTGTTGTACTGGTGAAGGATGGCGGTGAGGTGGGTAAATGGGCAAAGACATTGGAGAAAGTTCTGGAGGATGTGGAGGCCATCGAGGATTCTGAGTGAATTTTTGATACAGTATTCTACATGCAATTGTTCAGTTATCTATGTCTGTTGATGAATATCTCTGAAAGAGTAAACTAAACAGGCTTGAATCATCAAGTGATTGGTGAATGGTAGAGAATCTAGTCACAATTATGGTTGACACAAATCAAACTGTTTCAGGAAAAGAGCCTAGTGAGGAAGTGTGGACTGTATACGTAACTTCATGATTGTTGTGCTTCCGTTGCTAACACGTGTTGAGAGAGAGCTGAATACCCTATCTGATCATGGTTTGTTCTTTCAAGAGTTTCAGGCACAAAACGGATTAAAACGAATACATGGGGGGTCTAGCCAAAGATCTTGCAACCTAAGATCAATGAATGACACTGTCACCGTACTGTAAAGAGTAATAGCGTAGAAAGTTCTTGGATCCACCGGTTTATCAGGGATCAGTTGAAGTGTAGGCATTGTGTATTCGGCGTAGAAAATTTAACGACAATTTAGGCCTTATAGGAAGAGTACTTACTTGCACCCCAAGAAGTTAAAGAAATACACATACACAGACGTTAGCCAATATATGCAGATGCGGTGATTTGGGTTCCAGAATTTCTCCCCCATTAGCTGTTTGTAGGTGGGGCTTTCATGGCTGACATTTGAGTTACTATTGAATCCACTTTCCATGTGTAGTTTGGTAAACGTAAACTTTCATTAACAGACGTAATTCAAAGTAAGAAGGCATTCTTTAACACACAAAGTGGTGTATCGCCACAAATCCAAATTCCAAATCATCAATCTCACTGACTGATGGACAAACGACTGGACACCACAGATCTCAAATCACCCTCACCAAAGTCGTAACCTCCTTCAGCCAACGCATCTTTCAAACTATCCTCAATGACATCATCCCATTCAGTCACCCATACACAAAACAACTGGATCAAACTGATCAATACAATCCCAACAATGAATCCACACCAAAGACCAAAAAGTTCTAGTTTAAACCAGAATGCACACAAAAATCCAATAGGCAAAGCGACGATGTAGTATGACACAATCCCCACTGCTGCTACCAGTCTCTGTCTCCCTTGGCCACGCAATACACCACCAGAAACAGCTGCAACACAGTCACTGACCTGGTACAATGCTCCAATAGGAATGATCTTCCCTGCCAACTCCACCACATCAGGCTCAGAAGTGAACAATGCAACAATGTCAAACTTGAACCATGTCAGCACAAAGCAATTTATACATCCAATCATGAATGCTATCGTTAGAGCCGCATGTGTTGCATCCAAGGCTCCTTGTTTAGACGCAGATCCAATGTAGTTAGCGACACGTGTAGCTGCAGCTATGGATACAGCAAATGGGATCTGATAGGCCAAAACACAGACAGTGGCAATCACACTCTGAGCAGCCAGAACATCTGTTCCAAATCTTGCTGCAGATAAGGTTAGCACCTCAAAAGCTAGCCATTCAGACAGAACTCCCACACAGCCACCTGTTGACAATTCAACCATGCGTCCCCAATTTCTCAAAACTTCACTTGTAAAACCAGGCCAACATCTTGCTTCACTCCATCGTAGTGTATACAGAAGCAGGAACCCGGCCATAGCGTAGTTTGTGCATAAAATGGCGATCGGGGCACCAATGAACCCCAATGGTGTATGCCAGACAAGATACCAATTCAACACAGCGTTCAAAGGAGCAGCAATCAAAATCACATATGTTGAGGCATGAAAAATGTTCTGCGCCTGGAGATATCTCTTTAACGTTTCGAAAAGGATGAACCCAGGCAGTCCAACACTTGATACACGCAGGTATGACACTGCTAATCCGACGAGATCCTCATCATTAACCAACGCAGATAGGATCGGATTGGAAAGGAAGACCCATGTCCCGGCAACAGGAATCAGTATCAGCAGTAAGAACACCGTACATCTCAGGAAATGTAACCCAACCATTCTGAAATCACCACGGCCATAAGCCTGTGGACATAATGTGTCCAATGAGGTCGAAGTGCCCTGGAAGAGACAATAACCAGTGATGTTAGCGGTCATTCCCGCCAATGACACAGCAGCCAGTTCAGTGCTCCCGATCTGACCCACGCTAAACACAGAGGCAACGTTGAGGGAGTATTGCAGTAGGAAAGTGACAGTCAGTGGCAAAGAGAAGGATGACAAGGTCCGGAGTTCCGAAGGGAATGTGGTGAATGAAGGAGGGAGTGTGCCATGGTGTGAGAGTGCGTGGTGGAGAGTTGAATGGGACTTTAGTCGGCGCAGTGTAGCGAGTGAGTCGCGGCGTGAGTATGCTGAAATGATGTCTGATGAGTCGAATGGGACTTGTTGTTGTTGCTGTTGGTATTGTGGCTGGGTGTATGGATTGCGGAGGTCTTGGGGTCTTAACGGCGTGACTTCGTTAGGAATGGTGTCGATGAAGTCCAGTTCATCAGTTTGCGAGTCACGGTGGAAGAGATCGAGGATGTTCCCGACACCGTGGTGGCTATTAGTTGAGCCTCGACGTGATGACTCTGAGATGAGTTGATGTGTGGATATAAGCGACTCCAGCGGTGGCACGTCCATGAAGGCAGCTGGGCCTGATGAGATAGGTTGGTCTGGCATGGTTGTTGATTTATGAGGTGAGTTGGTTTGTTTTTTGTAGTTGTAGTTGTAGTTTCTTGTTCCTTTTATAAAGCTGTAGTGGTGATAAGAAGTGAAACGTGTTTACAATTTGCCGAATCGGGGCAAAACGCGCGCGCGTCAAGTGCCAATTTTGCAAACGAAGGCATCATGGTTCGTCACTTTTGCAGACGGAGATTACTAGCCTGACGACACATGAGGTCCTGATTGTCGGTGACAGACAGAACAGTTAATTCCTGGGAAGTATCGGTAAAGAAAAAGTAGAGTGAATCGAGGTAACTTATTTATCTATACAACGATAAGAGAAGAATAGTGTATCAAACGAGAAGATTTACTGTGAGGAAATGAGAACTTCAGAGTTACGGTTTCTGAGTGCATAATGATCCCACGAAGTTTGAAGAGTTTAAACTTTATCCTTCCTGAGAACTCGCATTCTCCCCAAGTGTGGACCTTATTGCATATACCCAGATCACATTATTACAACGAAGTAGTTGTCCGCAATCGTTCAAACTTCGATAGGTATCAATATCGATCTTGTAAGGAGGCTGGGGGCAGCTGCCATCAGGTTTCCTCAGGCAAGCAATGAGCATCTGTATTATCTGACAGTGGTATCATCATGATGATGTTTTTTTTTAACAATGCTAAACAACCAATTATAAGAATCCACACAATCTTCAAAATTGGTTTTGTTCGATTTTATATTTTTTCAAACTAGGCCACCCCCAAACCACACCATTGAACCAAACTACTTCACACAACTAACATTAATGGGCTGGCTCTTCAAATCATCGACCTCTTCGCCTCCAAATACACCTTCACAAACCACAACAGAGGAATCACTTGTCGAATCACTCCCTCCATCACTCCAGGAGGTCTATCTCGCCCATGCATACCCACACCCAGCTGGCCGATCCATGAAGACAACAACACCCTCGACACACACCACCACCGAGACGGTCCTTGCGGCTACCAATTGCGCGGAGTATCAGCAGCAATTCGTCGACTGCATTACTAAGGGCACATGGAGAGAGAAACTGAGCGGTTGTGATGCCCAGGACAAGCAGAGCCAACGTTGTATTGCGTTGCAGAAGCTGTTGTTTATGGAATTGGGGTGGCGATATGTTCAGAGTGAGGGTGACGTGCAGAGACTAGGTGACATCGCTGATGTGTTGGGGGAGAGATACATGCAAGGATTTGAAGGTGTATTGAGCAAAGAGATGAAGAAGGACGCAGCAATGGAGAGGGGAAAGTTGTGGAGATGATGTTATTTATTCCTTATTTATTTATTTATTCACCAATGTCCCTAGTTCCTTCCATAATCTTTCCATCTCGTCTCTCTTGATCCTAACGAGTCCGCTCGTTGACGGAACGACAAACACAGTGCCTTTAAACCATGTCTGTCGCTGAACACCCCATTCAAATTTATCATTTCTACCACCACTACCGATATTCTTCACCACCGCATCCCATATTCCACGCCCAACAAAACATACCACGTTCACATCTTTCATACTTCGTAGTTTGTCAACAAGGATCCTAGCGCCCTCACGAACCTCAATTGGTTTCAGATCAGTTACGCGAACACTCGGTCTCATCACCAGTTCAGTGAACCCAATATGATACTTGTCGGGCATATCCACGTCATCTTGTGGTTTCAATGGCGATGTACCAGACGGGAAGATCCCTGATTGGTTCAACAGTGGCCAGAATCGATTGGTTGGGTGTGCAAAGCGATGCTGTGTAAGTGAGGACCTTATGCTTGGATTGTAGCCAATGAAGAGGAGGCGGAGTGTGGGGCGTAGAAGATCAGGGAGTGGCCGAAGTGTTGAGGGATCATGGGACAGTTTTGTAGGTACTGTTACAGGATGGCGCCGTTGTAATGGGATTGGTGACTTTGATATATACGAGAAACGTTCTTTTAGGTTGTGCAGTGTTTTGGCCATGATATCTGTTGTGCCTCGAAGGTAACAGCTTATGACAAGCTAGAATTTTCAAGAACAAATTGATCTACACTGTACACTACGTAACTCAGATATAGTGCGGTCAGTCATTGTCCACTTTGCAAAAGGCTATCCATAGATTGATAGTGTCTGCTAAGTCCTAACTGTGATTAGCATTCGATGAGGCGATGCTTGCTAAGGAACTATAACTTATTGCACCGTCTTCGGTTTCTTTAAAGCGAGTTTTTTAACACATCTTCCGCATCTTAGCGGAGCGTCAAACGTTTAATGAAGAATGCTACTGGCTTTCTGCTTTGTGACGGTTGGAATTCAAATATCATATGCCTCAATAGTTTTCTTACGGCAACGCGTAGACATGTTAAAAGTAGAAATGACAGGGCAAATCAAGTAGCTATAACTCATCATCAACTGTTCAACTAATCACTGCACAGTGTACAAACTCAATAGCTGTACCCCATAAGGACAATAATTAAACAAGTCCTAGCACCAAAATAGGATAATACCCACACATACAAGGGACAGGAAACACACATTCGATCAGGACAGAAAAAGACAAGTCACCTACCTAGTTCTTAGCCGAAACTCTCAAGAGATTGAAAATACTCATCACAGATACAGATTTGTAGGCTCCTTCAGATTCAATGTCTAGTGTTTGCTAACGGAACCACTCAAGAAGAATCCCTTCTAACGATCACCGTTTGGTGGGTTTAGCCACGGTTGTCCTAGTAACCACCTGGGCAATATCTGTCTCTAGATGCCAACAAGATAGGTACATATTATCAGGTGATTATAGTATCAATGACTAATCTCGTCCTCTAGTATCCATGATATCGAGAAGTCTGAAGTACCATTAGATTAGATCAAACACATACAGTTTACAACCCCAAATCCTTCTTAACCATAGCAGCGCAGATCGGATGATACACACCCTTAAACTTCTTGAAAGTCTCAATCGCGAGCTCATGGTCAACCTCATTCAACTGTCTGTACCCTGGTCTAACGTACTTCATTCTCCCGACAGTGCCCAACCATTCACTCAGATCTTCGTAAAACTCAGTCTTCCTGGCAGAAAGTTTCAATTTGAAGAATCTGGAGATGATCTCTGTGTTTCTTGAAGACTGTAAGTCTGGGTATGTTGCGATCAGGGCATCAATGACAATTGCATGACTGGACCAACTGGCTGAAGGTGTTTCCAGTAGTAGATCCAACAGCAGAATTCTCTGTGGAGAGGACAACCCGACGTAAGTTTCATGATGGGAACCCTGGCCAAAGAATGAAGTGAACTGATCGACAGTAGTGAATACCTGGGCCTTGGATGTCCAAAGAGAGGCAAGGGCAGAGACCTGATCAACCAAAGTTGTGTCAAATGGGAACTTAGGTGGAAGACCAGGTGTGTAGAGCCACAGAGTCCAGTCCCAGTCATTCAAGATTTGGATCTTGGCTGCATCGCTACTGTAGAATTCATAAAGGGAATCAACAAATTGATGGGTATCGATGCTCTGCTTGGAAAACTTGGAGAAGTAAAACTTGATGAATAGGTCAAATTCAGAAATACCACCCAAGGCATGTTCCAATTGGAAAATCAAATTGGCACCTTTCTCATATGGTACTGAGGAAAAAGTGTCATCTGGATCAATGGTACCTTGCTTCAAATCCTGCACCAGTCTAGAATATTCAAACTTTGGTAACGACTCAATAGCACCCACTAAATCGCCCCATCCCTGAATGTATTGAAAATGTCTATTCTTCTCATCGACAGAGCCATCAGGTAGCGCACTAGAGATACGTCTCTCCAAGTATACAGTCCATCCTTCATTCAAATAGAAATGCTCCCATGAGCAATTCGTCACATTGTTGCCCGCCCAGGAATGAGCCAACTCGTGTGCAATGACATCGACCTGGGACTTGTCATACGAGATGAGTGTTGGGGTGACAAATGTGATGTTGGGGTTCTCCATGCCCCCATATGGGAACGAGGCAGGGTTGACGAGGAAGTCATAGGTGGTCCAGATGTATGGGCCAGCGACTGACTCGGCAATCTGGATAAACCGCTCCATGTCGTCTGCGAACTCGGCGCGGGCAGCCTCAATCAAGTGAGGCTCAGCATAGAGTGTGGAGCGCGGGCCGATTGTGGCTGGTGTGAAGTTTCCTGAAGCGATAGCGACGAGATATGATGGGATAGGCACTTTTTGCTCATAGGTATAGACGTTCTCCTCAGTGGTGGCAGTGGAGGATGGAAGACCAGAGAACACCACCGGGTGAGGCGAATATATTTTTGCAGAGAATGTGGTCTTGATTGCTGGGGTGTCGAAGCATGGAAAGAGAGCACGGGCATGGATTGGCTCCAGCTGGGTGAAGACATAGTCTGCTGAGTCTGGACCGTCTCCATTCTTCAGCCATTGGACCGCGGTGGATTCAGAAGTGGTGGAAAAGTCCAGTAGTAGTTCCAATAGAGTGTCCTCGGGAGCAGTGTACTGGATTGTGAGGGCACAGCCTAAAGGTTCGACACGATCAGCAATGGTGAATTGCTTAGGTTCGCCATTGACACTGATAGAATTCACTTCGATGAATGAGGAGTCCAGGATGATTTGCTCAACTGCAGTCTTGGTGATGAGGTTGAATTGGACAGTTCCAGCAATGACTTTTTGCTTAAAGTCAAGGACAATGTTCAAAATGGTGTGGTTGGCTGTAAACTGGACATAGTTGGACAAAGTGGAGAAATCCTGCTCTGGTGACTGAGCTGGACGACGTGCCTCTAGGGCAGAGGGCAATTGATGGCGGGTCATGTTATTTAGATGTGGCTGAGTGGTGCTGAACGCTCGTTTGAAGAGATGCGAGAGTTTGTTCATGGGTGAGATCTATCTACCAAAAAAAAAAAAGGGTGAGAGGTATGTGAAGATTTGGGATATGAAAGCCCCATAGAAAAAGGGCGTTGCCGGGTAACGTTACTGCAGGGCTTAGACCTATGAACCGTAAAAGCAGGATAGTGTCGATGATGACCAAAATAGAGTAGCGCTAATGTGGATTCTAGATGTATATAGACTCTAATTTGCTGGCAAATTCTCCTGGATAAAGTCCAAAATGTGCTTCAATTCCTCCTCGGAAACACTGTGGCCAGTAAGTGGGTATGTCTTGTATTCATAATTCTCAAACCCAAGTTCCTCTTTGAAGTATTTGACAGATGCATCACCAACACGCTTAGGGATCATCTGATCCTCTTCACCATGACCATGGAAGATAGGCGTTTGCACATTGTGGTGAGTCTTAGCGTCCTTCAACAAGTCCAAGAATGGAAAAACAGCAGGAGAAAGAGCCAAAACACCAGCAAACTTCTGAGTAGAGTCCACTGTTTTACCCAATGCGATACCACCTCCTTGACTGAAGCCACCAATGATGATTCTGTCACTTGGAATGCCTGAATCGGTAACTTCTTTAACATAGCTGTCAACGGTCTTCAACGCCTTGACATAGCCTGCATTATCACCTTTTGGGCTTCCGAAAGCGAGAATGTCAAACCAGCCAGGCATAACGTAGCCCTGGTTGGCTGTGATTGGGATTGATGGTGCGTTGGGGAAGACGAAGCGGATGTGGTTGAGAGCAGGTGAGCGCTTGGCCAAATCAGCGAGGAACTTCCAGCCTGAGCCGGTGTCTCCCAGGCCATGGAAGATGATTACCGCCGCAGTTGGAGTGGCAGTGCGTGCTGGGACGTGGACAGCGGAGAGTGAAGACATGGACGAAGGTGATGTTGATGTTGTTGTTGTTGTTGTGTAAAAGATCAATGCCGCGAAAAGGGTGATGAAGGCAGAGATGAGTTTGTACACCATCGAAAGATGATTCGAGTAGGGCACAGACACAGAGTGGTCCGGGTGATGAGCTTATAACAGTATTGGATCGATTACGAATCAATTAGTCATGCTGATCTTGTGGCTTTAGTCGTTGAGATGACTAAGGATCTGTAATCAACAATGCCAGTGTTAAGTACATGTTCGCTAGAACGAACGATGAGCATGCCCAGGTGTAGCATATCCTGATTGATAGATCATAGAAATGTGAGGTGGTGTTTTCGTAGATTCATGAATGGTACTCGTTAGTGATATCTTAATGATGCTGACGATGATGATGATGAAGACGAAGGTTAGTGAGTGGCGGCGGTGCACCCACCAGCCAGGTGATAGGAATTCCCAGACAGGAGAACCAACATCTTCAACAAATCTGATAAAGACACAACAATAGTAAAGAGACGTCAATCAGTGATCGAAGATCCAAACGGTACTCTCTTAAATGGGAGAGTTCTGAGTTGAGTACTTCACTTTCTCACTGGTTGGTTTGCCCTTTCATACAGCCAATCAGGTGTCAGGAAAAGTTCGAGTAATAAAGAAAAGAACAGAAGATAGACACAGTCTGAGGACACCTGGAGAAACAGAATACAGTACTAGATTACATAGGCATAAAGTCAGTCATCCCCCATATGAGCACACACGCCCCCCAGTTTACTTTCCCTTTACAGAAATCCATTCGTCAGATCAGACCCTAATCATAACCAACTTTCCCAATCAGGAATTCCACGATAAGAAGCCGGTTATTTTTTTTTAGATCCTCATCGATTGTGACAGATTTTTGCCTAGTGTACCCCCAAATGCTCATAGACATGCACCTGGTATCTCCATGGCTATTGTAAGGTAGATAAGCTGTAGATAACATCAACTTCTTATATAAGACTCGCCATAGAGCACTGTCTTACGATCCAGTTGGGCTATCATCATCATCAACAAACAGGCCACACCAGTCAATACTACAACTCATGACTGACGGCAAGATCAACTACGACGTCATCCCAGGAAACACCCAACAAGTTGACACAAACGAGGACGCATTTTCACAACATGCAAAGAAGGACTCCACCATCGTCCTGGTGCCCACCCCATCTACAGACCCAAACGATCCTTTGAACTGGACGTACAAGAGAAAAGTGCTCTCTATTGCCTGCGTCTGTGTCTTGACATTTGGTATCGGTTTTCCTCTTTCCACCATCTATGCCATCTTGACCGATATTTCTGATGCCACAGGGATCACACTGGATCAACTGAACACTGGTACAGGTTACATGTACCTGGGTGAAGCATTTGGCTGTCTCATTTTCCAACCAATTGCTCTCCAGTATGGTAAGCGTCCAACTTACATCTTCTGCATCATCGCCACTTGTCTACTATGTCTTTGGCCTCCTAAATGTAAGACCAATGGTGAATGGGTTGCTGCTAAGGTCATCCAGGGTTTTGTGTCTGCGCCATATGAACTCCTTTGTGAAATGTCCATTGCCGATGTCAGTTTCCAGCACGAGTTGTCCAAAAACATGGCCATCTACGCCACCTCCCTACTGGTTTCCAACTTCTTTGCCCCTGTGATTGGTGGGTTTATCTCACAAGGCTTAGGATGGGAATGGGTCATGTGGATTAGTGCCATTTGGGCTGCGTTCTGTGCCATATTTGTGATTTTGTTCATGGAGGAAACTAACTATGAGAGAAGACTATCTCCAGAGAAACTACTTGAAGCTTATCGTTCCAGAGAGACTACTCAGGTCATCACTGGCCCTGCTTCCTCCTCCTCCTCATTTGAAAAGAACAACCACATCAGCACCACTACTATTGACGAAGAGGCCAAAATCGAAGCTGTCCTTTCTCGCCAATCCATAGCTCAGCATATCATGTCCAACAATGAAGCAATGGTTGCTTCAGACGATGAAGTATCCATTCACTATGGCCCACCAAAAACATTCATCCAGCGTCTCTCAATCACAAAAGGTGTCAAATCCAAGTTTGTGCTGTGGCAGCTAGTCAAATATCCTCTCTTGATGGCGCAGTTCCCTCCTGTGTTGTGGGGTGGGTTCATCTATGGAGCATCCCTTGTGTGGTTCAACCTGCTGAATGCCACTGAGTCGACCATTCTTGGTGAGCCACCTTACAACTTTTCCTCATCATTGACTGGTCTTGCGTACCTCTCTCCAACAATCTTTGCCCTCATCTTCCAATTCTTGGCTGGTCCAACTTCTGACTGGTTGAAGATCTACATTGCTAGACGTCGTGGTGGCTTATCTTACCCTGAGGATAGATTCTGGGGGTTAACAATCTACATGGTCCTAGGTTTACTTTCGAGCATTGGATGGGGCGTTGCTGCCTATTATGAGGTTCATTGGGCGATCCTTGTTGTGTCTATGGGTATCCTTGGTGCTAGCGCCATGTTTGCCATTGTTGTTGGTTGCAGTTATCCTGTGGAGACGTACCATGAGCTGGCTGGTGATGCAATGGTTGTTGTGGTTATAGTGAGAAACTTGATGGCTTTCAGTACTGGTTATGGTGTTACCCCTTGGTTTATGAACATGGGATATAAGAATGCCTTTCTCAGCGCGGGATTTATTCTATTTGGCTCTAATGCCACGTTCCTGATCATGATGGCCACTGGGCTGTGGTGGAGAAAGAAACTGGGTAAGAAGTATTGGAAACTAGTGGAGGAGAAGAGAGCTTTGGACAATTGAAGTATCCAGTTGTTTTGCATTTTTGTTTATTAAATACATCTCGGTTTCTAACCTAGCATAGCACTATAGATATGTGTAGATCTACATCAGCGTCGAACAAAAATGTGTACATGTGAAACATTAACCGGGTACCCTAATTCAACAAAAAACTGAATCTATAAAACAACATTCTTAGCCAACTTGTTCTTGTACTCAGTGATAGTACCGTCCCATCTGGTGGCAGTCTTATTCTCAACAACGAAAATATCCTTAGCAATCTTATCCAACAGTCTGAAATCGTGGGAAACAACACAGACACCACCGTTGAAAGAGTTGATAGCATCTGCAAGGGAGTCAATGGTTGGGATATCCAAACCGTTAGTAGGCTCATCCAGCAACAAAATGTTTGGAGACTCCAATGCCAATAGAGCAAACACAACTCTGGAACGTTGACCCTCGGACAGAGTGGCCATCTGAGCAGTTTGACCTTCACCAGTCAAACCGTATCTACCCAACTGACCTCTCCAGTATTGGAAGTCCTGGGAGATGTGGGAAAACTTATCACGAACGAACTCCAATGGAGTCTTGGACAGGTCCAATTGGTCAGCAGAATGCTGGGAGTAGACACCAACCTTGATGTGTGTGTGACGAGAGACACGACCCGATTGGGCTTGCAATTCACCGGTCATGATCTTCAATAGTGTGGACTTACCCACACCGTTTGGACCAACAAGGGCAACACGGGAGTCCATATCGATACCAAAGTTCAAGTGCTCGTATAAGTTGTTCTCTGGGCTACCATCGTAGGCAAATGAGATGTCATCAAAGGACAAGACTGGAGGTGGCAACTTCTCGACATCTGGGAAGGTGAATGTGAAGACTCTGTCTGGGACAACCTTCTCGATCAAACCATCAGCCTCCATCTTATCCAGAATTTTCTGTCTGGACTTGGCCTGCTTGACCAAGTTAGCATAAGTACCAGCGGAGGCAATGAACTTCTTAATATGGGCAATTTCTTCTTGTTGCTTGTTGTAAGACTTCATTTGGTTGGTCTCCAATTCAGATCTCGTCTTGACATAAGAGTCGTAATTACCACCATACATCTGGATACCCTTCATTCTCATATCAATCATGTTGGTACAGACACCGTTTAGGAAGTCCTGGGAATGCGAAACAAGAACCAAAGTACGGTCAAATCTCTTCAAGTATTCTTCCAACCAGACACAGGCTTCCAAATCCAAGTGCGCAGTTGGATCATCCAACAATAGTAGAGTTGGCTTAACGAACAAAGCTTTGGCCAAAGCGACACGCATTTTCCAACCACCAGACATATCCTTGGTCTTCTTATTGATAGTCTTAGAGTTGAAACCCAAACCAATCAAGATAACAGCAGCACGAGATTCAAAAGTGGAAGCATCCATACCGTCAATTCTCTCATAAAGACCATCCAAGATTGGAGACTCTGGACCATCCTCAACAATAACGTTCTCAACTTGGTCCTCCAATCTCTTCAACTCCAACTCAGCCTCACGGACAACGTACTCTAGAGCGCTGTACTCTGTTGGCTCAGCTGGCTCATTCAGTAGGTAGATATCAATGTTCTCTGGAATTGGGAATTCTCTGGCAGCAATGGCGTTCAACAAAGTTGACTTACCACAACCATTCTCACCTAGCAAACCGTAACGACGACCGTAGTTAAGTTCCAACTCAGAGTCCTGGATCAAGACCTTACCGTGGAAAAGCAAGGAAACAGAAGATAGTTTGATATCTCTAGAGGTCTCAAGGGAGGCCAAGACACCAGTGGTGACTCTGTCAGACAAACCATACTTGTCCTGTTGTAGCTTCAACTTAGAGATTTCTTCAGCAACGTCATCAGCGGTCTTCTCGCCCTTTTTTGGCTTTTTACCGGCAGCAGCCTTCTTGGCTTCTCTCTTAGCTTTAGATGCAGACACAGCCATTATAGAAATGCAATTGGAATGTGGTTTGGGGTAAATGTCTTCGATTCCAGCTCTTCTCGAAGAGAAAAAAAAAAATTCTGCAAAAAGCATGAGACAGGGTAACGGTCTTCTCGAAAGATCGCGAAAGTTCACCGATGCTTTCTTTTTTTGACCTGTGATGATGTCAGAGCTTGAGATAAGGGAATGTAATTGGCTAATGTTCTTGGTTTAAGAAGGTCGAGGATATCAGAATTTAATCACGTGGTTTCACGATGAACAGTGAGCTGGCCATTTTGGTTGTTGACTCTGGAAATTCGAGAAGACTTAGATCATACTCATAAAATGTCATCCAGCCAATAGAAAGGATTTTTATAATGAAGCATAAACATGATCTCATGAGTGATGATACAGATTGGATGTTACCCAGTGTATTGTGGATGAGTCATGACTGTTCACAGCGTTTTTTTGCCTAAACACTCCCTAGTACTAGCTCGATTCTCCTCTCCCTGTCATAAATAGAATCTGGTAGGTGCCACAGAATCAAAACAAAACCTGGAAAGAAAAAAAAAACCACTTTCATCGTTAACAAACATAGTGGTTCTTTAGTGCAAGTGAATATGTCCGCGATCGCTGACTTGCCTTCCCTTAATAATCTGACACTAGATGACAATTCCAAGGAAACTCATGAAATCCTTAACCAGACTTCACAACTTTCGCTAGCAAACGACACACCTCAGCACTTGAAAAGGACACCAAACCACTTCATGAGAGAGTCAGTTATCAAACATGACTATTCCCCACGCAACTCATCTCCGTTGAGATCCATACCTTATTCTGCAGAGAGCTTTGCCACAGATGATTCAGATGAAATACTGCCTGATGCAGACGACGAGAGTGATGTCATGATGGAAGATGTGGACAGCTTTGGCTCCACAATGGCATCTTTGATGAGTCTCTCACCTACCATTATAGGTGCCAGAGTAGCAACGCATGGCACTCCACTGCGTCCTAGGACAAATGTTCGTGAGAGACTACGCTTTGCTCAAAAGCTAGATGTTGATGATGACACATTGGGGGATGTCAGTACCGTTTCTTCTGGTTCAGACTCTTCAGTTGGGCTTGTGAAGAGCCGACACTCCACCAAGCTTCCTTCAACTCTGTCACAAGAGATCCTACCATCTGAAAGTGAGGAATCAGACTCCACATTTGACGAATCCTTTGATGAATCGACACCAACAAGGCTCGTTCCTTACAACAACAACAACAACAACCAAAGTCAATGGCGACACAACACACCAATCCAATTCCAAATGCACCATCACCATTATTATCCACAACCTCCCCTTTCCCCTGCATTTCTGGAATCTGATTTTGACGATGACAGCGTCATTCTACCTGCACCATGGTCCAAGGTTGCTGAACCAAAGGCACCAACTCCATATTTAATCTCATCATACCTTCAACTTATATTCAATGCAATCACATCCAGTGTGGCGATCTATATCCTTATCAGTGCAATCAGAACTGTCAAGTCCGATATTAACTCTAAGATGGAGGAGTACGCTCGTGATATTGCGCTGGAGGTGTCACTCTGTGCCAGAAACTATGTTGAAAACAAATGTCATCCAGACACCAGAGTATCCGCTTTGGAGGAACTCTGTGTCGGTTGGGACCGTTGCATGCATCGTGATCCGTCATTACAGGCCAGTAAAGCCAGTGTTAGTGCCGAGACGTTAGGTTTAATTTTGAACTCATTGATTGAACCAATAGGAGCCAAGGCAATAATAGTGTTTGTGTTGGGGTTTGCTGCTTGGGCATTCACCTCCAATTTTATCTTTGGGTTTGTTCGAGCCAAGTCATACTATGGTTGGAATGCAGGTAAACAAGACCACCATGCTCGACAAGATGTGTTGCAATTTCAAAGTCCGTTGAAGCCAGTTGGATACTATCCAGATACCCAGGTGGCTTACTACGGTTCGCCTTCCAATTAGCATCACTTAATGTTTTACATACTTTAACTTGTTTTGTTGTAACACATTCATTATCTAGTTCAACTACAAAGTCGACCTATTCCCATCGAGTCTTGATCAAGTGGTAGAGTACACATTGTTATCCACCACCATCATGTGCTCTTCTTGCACCAAACGGGCACAGCCGGACTTGAATTCATCCTCAGTAAACTTCTCTTCCTTGTCCATAACCTTCTCGTTGATGTACTCGAACAGATCTTGGAATGGGACACCTTCATCAGCTTCAAAGAGCGCGCTCACAGATAAATCAGCAAATATTCTCGCAAATGTTTTGTAACGGTCGGGAGAGATGAAATCATTGGAAACGTTTCTGTTAAATTCAAGTCTCTCTCCGAGTACTTCGCGGGTTTGCTGCTCTTCTTCTGGTGTTGTTTCTGGTTCTGGTACTGTCTCTTCCGGTTGGATGTGCAAGTCTTCAATAAGCTTTTCAGCCTGTGCTAATTGATCTTGAGACTGACTCTGTGATTGAGATTCATCTTCATAATCATCATCAGCAGGAACATAATCCTCTTCATTGTGAACCTCTTGCTCCTGCGACTCTTGAGCTTGTCTTAACCCAAGCGAGTTTCTGGTGACTCTTGGTTGGGATTGGCTACCAGTGTTCTGATCTGAAGGTTGTTCAGGAGGTGGTGGAACCACTTCATCTTCATCTTCATCTTCACCGTAATCAAATTCTTCCTCAGATGAATCACTTTCCTCCCGCACCGGCGGAGTTCTTCTCGCTCTCTTGGGAGGTTTCTTCTCTTCAAGTTTGGTTTCTTTGAATAAGGAGAACCTCAGCATCTCTCTAGCAACTTTGGTATCTTGATAATCAATGGTTTTGCTCAATCTGACTTTAGCATGAGCTGTTGCCAAACGGATCAATGTTTCTAACGTACGTGCAGTTATTGGAGATGCATTCTTGGAACCATTCGTGGATGAATTTCTCAATTTGGTATAGGTATCCACGATATGATCTGAAGCAGCCTTTGTCAGGACAGGCTGGTAACGATTCTTTGCATATTGGATGTACTTCTTGATAAATGGTATAGACAGGATCTTTGGCTTCTTGTTGATGTTCGTCATCTTTTGTTCCGAGTCGGATTGGAGGCGTTGTTTGTAAGCTTCAAGGGCACCAGAGTGCAACAATGGGTTGAACTTTTGATAGACCGACTCATTCTCATCATTCTCATTTGGAGATTGATCATCATTTTCATCCAATTTCTCGTTACCAATTGCTAATGATAGGCCAGATGATTCTCTGATAGGTTCACCTTCTGAATAACCCACTGGAATGTATCTGTGTGTTTTCAGCATGTGTTCAGAAATCGACCTGTCTCTCTGTACATTAACATCATCTGTCACAATGAACAACAAATCAAAACGGGACAGCAAGGAATCAGGAAGGGCAATGTTCTGGTGGGGATCTTTGTGAATATCATACTGCCCATAGACAGGGTTAGCAGCGGCAATAACAGAACAACGAGCGTTCAAGGAGGTATGGATACCAGCTTTTGCAATGGTGACTGTTTGCTGTTCCATAACTTCATGGATGGCCACTCTATCCACATCCGACATTTTGTCAAACTCATCAATACAGACGATACCTCTATCAGCAAGAACCATCGCACCCGCTTCCAGTCTTCTTTCACCAGTTTCCTTATCTTGTGTCACAGCAGCAGTGAGACCGACACCAGAAGAACCTCTACCAGTAGTGGCAATGGCCAAGGATGCAGTATTCAGGACAAATCTCAGCATCTGAGACTTTGCAGTAGATGGATCACCGACCATCAGAATGTTAATATCACCCCTCAAATGGGAGCCGTTTTCCAAGTTCTTTTCCACACCTCCCAGTAGCATTAACAGGATTGCCTTTTTGATGTATGAGTGCCCATAGATAGATGGAGCCAAAGACTGGGACACAATCTCAAACAAATCTGACTCTTTTGAGACCATGTTAATGTTTCTGATATCCATATCTGTAATGTTCTCAACTGCAGAAACACCGGTAGAGACTGCGTGCAGTGGATAGATAGAGTTGGCCAATATCACGGTTCTAAAACTGGAAGTTTGGTTGCCACCACCACCAAGGGATCTGTAAACACCGACTATCTGCACTCTATCACCAGGCTTTAATAGGTCAACCAAGTCGTCATTTAGAACAACCTCCAAAGATCGAGGTAACTGACCAGCTGGGGCTCTCTCTGGCATCTCCTGAACCGTGATTGTCTGATGATCCTTATATGTTGAATAACCATACTCCGTTGTCAACTTGTTGCCATCTGCATCTTCAGTCGGGTAGACTGGTGGTGTGCTAATAGGGTTGAATGAGGTAGTCTGGTCAAAGAAGTCCCTTGCGTGGAAACGACCAGTTTTGTCACTGTAATGAACTGATCTCAAAATCTTGGGACGCACCAGTGAGGCTCTTGTAACGATACCTTCCACAGAAATCATCTTAGACAAGTGAAGAGCTCTAATGGTTCTTGGTGAGACATTGTGGTGACCGAAAGCACCTCTGAACGATAGGTAGAATGTGTCTTGATCTTTTAACTGTTCGAAGTTTGGATTGTTAGGATCATAGATTGCCACAACGTTATCTCTTAGGGCCTTCTCGAAAGCAGGAAGATATTCAGCAGGTTCATTCAACAGTCCTTTCCAGATATCACGATCAAACTCACGAACCTCATCAATGGATACAGTGAGTCTTCTGTTACCCTTACCCAAGAGATCCCTGATAGCCTGTCTGTAATCAGTTGCACCGTCTTCATTGTCCAGAAATTCCTGAAAACGACGGACTCTGTCACCAAAAACTGCATCCACAGTATCATTAATATCGTCCATGGTTGATGCTTGGGCTCAATTGAGTATTTGGTTCTTTGGAAACCTTGAAAGCATTTTTATGAAGCTTTTAGAAACTTCGCGATACGCGCAGGTAATTACACTTCCCGATCTGGTAGCCGGTCTCATCCTCACGTGCCCAAGACGTGATTCACATGAGAAACCCTCGGAATACAACCAATATGTGATGATGATAATAATGGTGATAATGATGATGATGATCAACACGAAGAGCTGGAAATTTCAACAAGAGTCGATAGCCTCATTAACAAGTAAGAGGCGGATTGGTCATGGTCCTTTCAACTGATATAAGCCCTATAATCAACAATGATCCCGAATGGTCAGAGCGGGAAGAAATAATCATCACAGAACCATTCAATTACCTTAATAAAAACAAAGGCAAACAACTCCGCACTAAGCTAATACAATCATTCAACAAAATCCTCAACATTGCTGAAGAACCATTGACCAAAATTGCAACCATCATTGAGCTTCTACACACAGCTTCACTTCTCATTGACGACATTGAAGACAACTCCAATCTGAGACGAGGAAAACCAACAGCACATCTGATTTACGGGGTACCATTCACTATCAACTCCTCAAACTACATCTATTTCAAATCGTTCCAAGAACTGATTCAATTGAGTGAGCTTTGCCCTACTGAGCACAAGAGATCCCGTTGCATAAAGATATTCAACGATGAACTATTAAACCTTCACCGTGGCCAGTGTATGGATTTACACTGGAGAGATAACCTCATCATCCCGACTGAAAAGCAGTACCTTACAATGGTCATGAACAAGACTGGGGGCCTATTCAGACTGGCTATTCGTCTAATGGAACTATTTCAAGAGCCACAAGTAAAGTCTTTGGTACCACTCGTAAATCTATTGGGGATGATTTATCAGATCAGAGATGACTACTTGAATTTGAAAAGTGATCAACTGCAAAAGAATAAGGGCTATTGTGAAGATATTACAGAAGGAAAGTTTTCATTTCCTGTTGTCCATGCACTTTCTGTTAGTAAGGGGGATAAAACACTTTTGAATATCTTGAAACAGCGTACCAAAGACGAGCAGGTCATGAAATTTGCAATTGATTACCTTTCAGATCAAGGCTCCTTCCAATATACCGCAGAAGTTTTGGATCAACTGAAGAATACGGCCATGGATATCATTGATGAGTTGGGTGATTTCAAGGAGCTGGCTACCATCGTGAGGCAACTGGCTAATGTCTAATGTTGAATGTTTAATGCTCAATGCATGCATATTTATAATACCATATATTTACAAATCCAACTGGTTGCACCAGTTTTGGATCGCTGCCGAAAGTTACCTTACCGTTGTCCCAGGGGATTGTTTCTCTGTGGCCTTGTGGTTACCAGGATGTTCAATAGAACTCGTCTTAACGTAGCATGTCTTTCAACTCCACAGTTTCTGTACGTATCTATTCCAGCAAAGTCCATTCAATCACTATTCAGCATTGTAACTTTGAACGCAAACCTTCAGTGTCCCCCCCCCAAAAAGGTGTCTCCTCATAATACCTGTCCTAAAACGGAGTACTTCCTAATTTGGCCTTAAATTTTCACATGCGATTGTTGATTGTCCGAAAAATAAAATTTTAACGCAAACTGATGATTATTGAGTTTTCTTCTCGTTATCAATTGTTGTCCCTGGAATTGACAGTGAATTATATCTCCTGTTCAAGAAGAATCGCACTGCTAAGATCTGCTGTATTATCTACCTTCACACTAGAGAATCCCTTGTTACCGATTTCATTGTCCCCTGTTCCCTATAATCCCTAAATTACTATCATGGCCAAAGGTAATGAACTCAACGAGGATCCATCGGCTCCAATCACTAGAGAGCAGTCAGTTGACACACCTAAGGATGAATCACACGTATCTGAACGCGAGAAGAAGAAGCAGAACTTTATTGTTCGTACAACCTGGACAATTGTTATGATCTTTGGGTTCCTCTCCGTAATAGCGATGGGGCATATTTACATTGTATTGTTGATTCTTGTTGCTCAAGTGCTGGTGTTTAAGGAGTGTATCTATGTCACAACACAGTCATCAAAGGAGAAAAACCTGCCGCTCACCAAGTCTTTGAACTGGTACTTTTTATTCACCACTATTTATTATCTTGATGGGGAGTCATTCATTCATTCATTCAACCATTTAATCTTTACCAACCAATTCCTCACACCATTAGCTAACCACCATAGATTCATCAGCTACATCTTGTACGTTATGGGCCTGGTATTCTTTGTTGCAACTCTAAAGACTGGTCACTACAAATTCCAATTTGCCCAATTGTGCATTACTCACATGGTGCTATTGTTAGTTGTCTTCCAAGCTCATCTGGTTATCAATAATATCTTTAATGGACTTATCTGGTTTTTGCTTCCAGTGATTTTGGTTATCGTCAATGATATTTTTGCCTATTTGTGCGGTATCACCTTTGGAAAGACGCAACTCATTGCTATTTCTCCAAAGAAGACCCTTGAAGGTTTCCTCGGTGCTTGGATATTCACTTCAATCAGTGCAGTCATCTTGGCCAAGCTTCTTTCACAGTACAACTACATGATCTGCCCAGTCTCAGATCTACATCAAAATGTTTTAAGCAACCTAACTTGTGAAATCAACCCTGTCTTCACTCCACAAGACTATGGTATTCCACCAATTATTGCTGAGAATTTGGGATTCGACAAATTGACGATTAAACCAATCTACTTCCATGCCTTGAATTTAGCCTCCTTTGCATCATTTATTGCCCCATTCGGTGGTTTCTTTGCATCTGGTTTGAAGAGAACTTTCAAGATGAAGGATTTTGGGCACACCATTCCAGGTCACGGGGGCATTACTGACCGTATTGACTGTCAGTTCTTGATGGGTTCATTTGCCTACCTATACTACGAGACCTTTTTGAGTACGCATCGCTTCAACGTTGGTTCCGTCTTGCAAATTGTTGTCACTAACCTTGAGCCACGTGATATCCAATCACTTGTTGAGAAGTTGGTGTTATACTTGTACAATTTGGGTCACATTGACGAGGTTACTTTCCATAAGCTTCAGCAATTGTTGAACTGAGGAAGATGCATATACAAATTACTATTATTTTACTTGTGTGTAATCTGTCTCGTACACCAGAGTCCAATCATGAGCTTGTTTACAACCGTTGCCTAGATGACGACGTTGCCTAGATGACGGCAACTGCGCAGTTTCACGAAGACTCCGCTTATTTTTGAATCAATTTCCGGGGTGAGTGGGTGAGGCTAAAATTTCTTTTGGTGTCGCATTTGTCATCAAATTGTAGATGGGTGGCAAATTAATTCTAAAACAACACAGTTAAACATCTTCAACATCCTTTCCAACAAATTCCAACCCCGAAGCCAGGATCATGAGTGACGTGTTAACCAAGAGACAGCACAGCCAGGTAGAACTCGTTGAGCCAGCAGGTCACGAGAACAAGAAGCGAGAGACCTCAAAGAAGACTAGCAAGCCAGGGAGAAAGCCCTTGGAGACTGAACCAAAGAATAAGCGCACTGCTCAAAATCGAGCTGCTCAGAGAGCCTTTAGAGAACGAAAGGAACAAAAGATGAAAGACTTAGAGGCCAGAATCTCCAGTTTGGAGACAGAGAAGAAGAATGCTGACACAGAAGCTGAATTCTTGAGAGTACAGGTGCAGATGCTCATGAGCGAATTGGCTAAACACCGTGGTACAAACGACTTGAGTGACCTGAATCTACCTACGAACTCCTCGACAACTCTGGACACGTCACCATCAAGTGATGATTCAACCTTCTCGCCAAATGATTCTGGAAAGTCGGTGTCTTCTGAAGAGAATAGCAAGATCCCAGAGTTCTCTTTTGAGTTCCCGTGGAACCGCAAAAATTCAATAAATACCCCATCCTCCACATCCAAATCTCCAATTTTCTCCTCTGCAAACAATATACCCACTTTGTCCTCGAATGCGTCTACCACTTCATCTTCCAACTCGCCCTTTGAACTTTACAACACTGATGATCAGAAGGATCTACCCCTATTTAATCAGGTCAAGAATACCGTTAAACGGAACCAAGACTTTGACTTCAATGGGCATTTTGATGAAGGTATTTCGGAATTCTGCACAGATTTGAACTCAGCATGTGGTACCAAGGAAAGTCCTGTTCCAAAGTCTAAATCTCAGACGAACACACCTCTTCCAGCGAAGACCCCAGCTCCTGCCACAGACTCAGTCCTGTACAATGACCACAGCTTTATTGGTGGATACTCTGCGTTCGACCCATCGTTAGCATTCGACAACAGCGAACCACTGGTAGTGAATGGGTTCTTTGACGAACAACCATTGGAGTCTGATCCATTGGCTGGTCTCACAACTGAGGAGTCGATGTATGATCCATTCGGGCTGTTTGGTAACACCGCTGCTAAATCACCAATTGTTGAATCAGTTGTACCATCTGCACAGGCTCTTCCTACTTCACAACTACAGGCCACTCCAGAGGATGAAGTAATACCTGCAAAGGAATCGAAATACCTTAAATGCACAGAGATTTGGGACCGTATCACCTCACATCCTAAATACTCTGATCTTGATATCGACGGATTATGCAATGAGTTGAGAGCAAAGGCCAAGTGTTCCGACAAGGGTGTCGTGATTAACTACATGGATGTCAACGATGTCATTGAGAAATCGCTTTCTCAATGATTGAGTGAATCCTAATCTGGGTTTTTGCTTTTGGGTTCCTGTTTCACTTCGAGGTATTTATACGTATTTTCTTATCTGTTTTTTTTGGGTGTTTGTTTTCTTGTTTATAACGTTGGTTAAATTTATTTCTGTTAAATTATCTTCTCGTAAAGACATCATATAGGGCCTGAAGCAATTGTTCACTTCTGATATCAATATTAAGATTCACGTTATGAGGCCAGCTCTTTATTCCACGTTGATGTAGATCTTGTTGAAGTTCAACAGACTTAAGAGTTTAGAGTACTTGAAGAACTTGAACACCAATTCGTTGAAAAATCCGTACCCCCTTACTGTCTTATCCTCAAACCTGTTCAATCTTAAGTTCAGATCAATACCGTTCTTGTACTTAATGAGATGGATCAATAGAATCAACATAATTAGTTCAAGCATGATCTTTTTGCAAAATTTGAAAACCAGTTTGAGAGCAATTAGCAGAAACTTCTTTAACAAATCCCAAACCCATGGTTTCCCACTATGTTCACTGTCCTTGAGAAACTCCCAAAGCCTTAAACCAAATGTCGTTGGCCTTTTGGTATTATTGGTTCCATTCTTTGTCATCAGTTCTTCATTCAATCTCCGTAGGGCGAGATTAATCTCCTTCTTCATTAGTTGGACATCCCTGAACTCACTTCGTAGATTGCTGCCGTGGCGGCTGGAGCTATTGTGATGGTGCAAGCTCTGGTTCAAGTAACTCTCATTGAAGCTGTCGTAACCTAATCCCACTCCACTTCCACTAAAACTAACACTATTGGATATACCATGCAATGAGTTGTTCCCAAATGCTGGGCTCATGAAGCTCAATGGTAGTGTATCTCCTTCATCCACAATGTTTGGTTCGACATCCTTGATCTGGTCCCATAGATACTCCAGTTCACTCAACAGTTCACGGGCTTCATGTGTTCCAGATGCATATATCTTCATTGTCTCGATAAGAAAGGCAATATATCTCCTTTTAGCTTCTGTTTTCGAGATACCCTCTTCTTCTTTCCAAGCATCCCACTTCCTTTTGGCATTCTCGTCTTCGTACGTATTTCCCACAGGCCGTGCCATCACACCAGTGACGTTCCCCTCTGTCGCCTGCTTGTAAAGACCATACAATCGTATCCTGTTCTCTAATGGTGGGCGTGGAAGTGAGCCATATCCTGTTCTGGTTGATAGAGTGCGGATTGTGGAGATTGCCTTCACAAAGACACGATCTGCAGTTGTTAGAAAGTGCTCTCGACTAGTGTAGACAAATGAATAGTTACCTATAGAGTCGGACATATCCGTATGAGCAGCTGATTATATCCCAAAAGTGAAGTAGAGAGATACTGTTGTTTGCTCTCCGAGATGGGATCTGTTTGTTTAGATTTTTTGTTTTGATTTATGAGCGGCGATTTCCTTGAATGAGGATTCACGTGATCAGAATGACAAACAACGAGACGCTAAATGTGTATATACACATTCAGTACGTAAAGAGAAGATCAACTTACAGATCGATAAAGATGGGCTTGCTGATTTGTCAAATATCATTGTCATTTCGAAGAGTGTATCCAAAATCTGTTTGCTATTGAAAAGGACCAAGATAACTATGAGGAACCAAACCGAAGAATTGGTGTTAAAGAAGTGTATCTTGGTGAGTAATTAGCAGTCACTCTTGGTTATATCAAACAGGAACTTAGTATGGGATCAAGGAATCTTAATCACTAAGCACCAAATGTTCTCAACAACCTGCAGATATAAAAAAAAATAGTTGGATGACACTCTTCTGGAAATATGATAATGACAAAGATCAAAGCAGGCCTCTCTTCATTGCTTACAACTCGGACTCTAACATGAAAGACCCCGTAAAATATACAAAATTAAATTTCAACCATCAAACTTAGTTCTCTGGAATGTCAATTTCACCAGCGTTAATAGCCTCAATGATATCGTGTGGGTTCTTGAAGTTAACTCTAGCACCGACAGATTGAGCAGTACCCAAGATCTCCTTGGTGACAGAAGCCAAGTTCTTACCGAAGGACTTCTCTCTCATTTGTCTGGCAACGTCAATGATGTCTTCCAATTGCAAGTTACCGTTGTGCTTGATGTTCTTCTCCTTCTTTCTGTCTCTTGGTGGCTCCTTCAAGGCAGTGATGACTAGGGAGGAAGCAGATGGGACAACGGAGGCAACAGCCTGTCTGTTTTGGATTCTCAATTGAACAGTGACTCTGATACCTTTGAACTTGGCAGTGGCCTTAGCAATATCTTCACCAACCTTCTTTGGAGACAAACCCAATGGACCAATCTTTGGGGCCAAAGCAGCAGAAGCACCGACTTCACCACCGGTGGCTCTTAGGTAGATGAACTTAACTTCATTTGGGTCGAATTTTGGAGGCATTTTGATATCTTTGGTTTGGTAAAGAAGTAAATAGAAACCTGTGTGAATAAATCAAAAGATTTTTCTTTTAATTTTTCAGCGTGTTTCTTGAAAAAGCTTATGTCATATCTTAGATAATCTTTTGATTATGTCATCAGATCTCCATTTTTGCGTCCCCGCGAATAATTCATACAATTCTACCAATCTGTAGTCTCGTATCGGTGTGTGGGTGTTTAGGGTTGAATGGCAAGATCACGTGAAATCTACTAGGGTGGTAGAATATGATGTCATTTTAATCTTTTGTTTACTTTAAATTTAAAGTCTATCTCTTCACAAGATTGATCACTGGAAAGTACCTGTGATATCCCTCAGTAATAACATTAACCCTGACATCTGAAGCCCTTTCACCCTTGTAGGCAAACAAACATATACCTATACAACTCTTCTGATAAGACTTGAACCAGTTCAGCCAAGTTTCCTTGTCAACGCCAAACTCGATTGACTGTGAGTTTTCAATAGCGTTAACAATCTGCTTGGACAGTCTAATGATGTTGTTTCGTAATTCCAGTTGAGGAATTGGGTGGTCCAGTGCTCGTGTAAGCTCTCTCTGGTAGGTCTGATAACTTGGGAATTCAGGAATACCCACGGTAGAAAACGACTTCATTCTCAAGTTATATAGTAATTCAGTATCATGCGCATAAGCAAATTCTGGAGTATTTATTATGCCATGTTTCATCAATTCTAAGATCTTGGATGTTTGCAGCTCAGTCAGGTTCAATAGGATCTCATAGTGAGTGAGCTTTTCAGTCAACTTCTTATTGATTCGAGTCAATGATGGAACATCGTGGGATAACTTCAACTCATACTTTTCCTTGTATCTCTGCTTCTGTTCACCCTTCTTCTTCTTGAGTTTGGCTTTCATTCCTTTGATTGCTTCAATCTTGCAATCATTATAACGAATCACTCTTTTCAACAAGGATAATAAGTGGTTCATAAGGTAACTGCCATAAAAGTACATTGAGTGGTATTCCCAAATCTTGTAGAGGTCCAGCTGAAACCCCCTCAGGATGACTGAGATCATTATTTCCAGTTTGGTGAAGTAAACCCAAGATGTCAAAGGTAGGGCAAGAGTCAGTTGCTCATCATCGAGGTTCTCTCTGAACTCATCCTTCAACTGGAACACATCACTTAGACTCACTTCTAAGTTCTCAGCACCAGCTTGTAATGAATCGAACTGAACGATCAGTCTGGATAAATGCTGTCTCTGTCTGCATGGGTTTTGGTTAGAAACATTTAACAGCTCAAAATACTGAAGAGAGATTTGCTGTAAGAACTCATTCACTTTATTAGATGCAATGTGGTTGTCATTGTTGAGGAGTTCAGCATTATATCCACTAAACTCTTTCAATGTATCGATCAAAAAATCGTTCAAAGATTGATGTCCCAGAACAGATCTGTCATCCCGTATCACAAACATAGGGTAGAAAGCCCTGGCAATAACATGACGATCAGACGATCCAAAAGCTAGTCCATGAGAGATGACATCGGTAGCAGTCTCATAATCCATTATAGTGAATATCTGATTAAAGTCAGTAAGTACATCTTTAAGAGATGAGTAGTCTTCAGATTCGTAGGAAATGAGATCTCTAGGTGGAGCTGGGTTGTCAAGCCTTTTCTGGATACCATTACTGTAACATCCCTTAATTTTAGGCAATGAATTCAAATAATTCATATTCTCTTGTAAGAACTCAACTCTCTCAAATGACAAATTGATGAATGTAGTGTCATACTTCACGTTAGAGGACTTAGGAGGGATGTTTGTGTTTAAAAAGAGTGGAAACTTCAGTAGGTCTTTCAGAATGTTGACAATGGTTTGAATGATCTTTGAATCCTTTTCGCCTGGAAAGTTCTTCTCCAGGAAATCAACAGTCTGCTCCAAGTGACGCAACACGTCATCCAACTGAACATAGGAGAGTAAGTCTAGATTCATTGTTTGGGAATTGATATCCTCTTCCTCGTAAACTGCACCCCCTTGAACAAAGCTACAGACTATTCTGACAAAGAACAGACACCCAAGAGCCACATTCCTCACAACTAGGTGTGTCAGGTCATCTGCGACCCCTTCTGAAACGAAATTGGGGGTCAAAATACATGCATCCAGACCATTCATAGGATATTTAGTATAATTGACAAGCAGCTCCTCCACATACCTATTGCTGAACAATGTCTGAGTCAAACTGGTGTGATTCAACCAACTGAACATGCTTCTAAAGATGGAGTCAGAGATCCAACAGACCTCCTTAAGTGTCCTTTTCTCCGAAACGTCAAAATTGACCTCTTCTTCTGAAAGTTCGATTAGTCCAGAGTCAAGTTTTGTATTCATCACTTCCAATGCGTGAGTACCTTCAAATAGGTTGAATAGGTGGCTCTTCACAACAGTCTCATTCTTCAGCTTTTGGCACTTTGACGCAAGAATAGCAGTAACATCTGTATAGCCTTCATCGTCATCTTTCAGGCTTATGTTCTTCAATTGTGCACTGGTGGCGGTAAGAACCATTATGCAGATCTGGTCCACACCGTAAAGGAAATGTACTCCGTTTTATGCCAGCTGTAGGAATGAATTCAGCATGTTTAAACTTCCGAGGTCATCACAAGCGTCAGGTGACACAGGGCTACTTCCGACCAGAAAGTAAGTATTAAGCTATTAAACCAAGACACATCGATTCTATGCACTAACGTAATGGTTTTTATCCAGTCTATAAGAGTGTGAATCTCTCCCAACGTAATTATTTGGCCTCATAACTATTTTGAAATTTTAGCTATTATTCGCCATTGATTTTTAAAATTCAATTCTATGAAAAGGGGTCTTCTTTTTTTAAAAAAGTTCCAAAAGTTTCAAAATTATCAAATCCACTTTCTCCTCCTCACAGCACAAATATGAACAAAAATAGATCCAGCATATTAAGAAATACATGATCTATATGCTAGTTGAGCGATTGTAAGATTTGAATGAAAAATGAATCATCAAGTGTTCCTTTTATAGATCGGGCTGTCCCAGTTCCAAAAAACAGGGCCCAGACATTATGATCAAATGTATGAAAGATGACTGGTTAGAGAAAGTACAATTCTTGACTGGCTATACTGCTGGCCTATGAATTAATGTAGTATACGTTCCTTTTCTTCCCGGAACCTTTAGTTACTAGTCTGGCACAATTTTTGGGGGTCATGGACACACGAGATGGTGTCTGGGTGGGTTTGCAATTTCAGGACTCCGAACCGGCCATCGAATCTGTTCCAACCTACTGAAGCGAAGCGCTCCACAGTGGACGTGTCAAGAATTAGAACAGCCACTACTAACACTAACAGGGCCCAAAGTCAGCAGATCTATCAAATTGCCGATTTCGTCATTGATCTGAAGGTAGTATGAGCACTAGAACCATAAGCGTGCTCAATAGACGGTGCTTTCACGTTTCTTCCAAGCTCCACAACGAGGCTTCCTCAAGGACACCATTGCAACAGTATGACCATCTCGTTACCACTGGGAAGCTCAGAGATGATCCATTTCAACGTAAGATCATCTCTAGTTTGGGAGCATTGCATACATCACTCGTTAATTACAAACCTATCAAGGTTGAGACCCCTGACATTGAGAATTTGAAGCCCAAGACTGGTTTCAACAAGTTCATGGCGTCTGTCTTCCAAAAGAGTTCCAACAAAGAGTTCAAACCAGAGGACTATGAGAATATTCCAAAAGGTATTTATTTATATGGTGATGTGGGTTGTGGAAAAACCATGTTAATGGATCTCTTTTACTCCACTGTCCCTGCCCACCTTCCCAAGAAGAGATTGCACTTCCATCAGTTCATGCAGAACTTACATAAGAGGCGCCATCAGGTTCTCCAAACGCATGGAGCCGCAGACATGGACCCAATTCCTATCCTTGCTGCTGAGATTGCACAAGAAGCCACTGTTTTATGCTTTGATGAGTTTCAAGTTACTGATGTTGCTGATGCGATGCTATTACGTCGTCTCTTAACGACTACACTGGCCCCAGATCACGGTTTAGTTCTATTTACTACATCCAATAGAGCGCCAGATCAATTGTACATCAATGGTATACAGAGAGAGTCCTTTATTCCATGTATTGAGCTGCTCAAAGACAGAACAGAAGTGATTTTCCTAGACTCTCCAACTGATTATAGAAAAGTGCCCAAGCCAATATCTAGTGTTTACTACACTCCAAATCCAGGAATTTCATACAATTCTAAGCACTCCAAGAAGGCTGCTCGTGAACATGTGGACAATTGGTATAGCTTTTTTTCTCAAGGCCATCAACGAGAAGAGAACATTGAGCTCACTATTTGGGGTAGACAACTAGTTGTCCCATTGTCATCTCCCCCTTACGTTGCCCAGTTCTCCTTTGAACAATTATGTGGCAAGCCATTAGCTGCAGGTGACTACATTGCCCTCGCAACTACTTACAATGCTTTCATTGTGACTGATATTCCATATCTATCCATCAATGTCAGAGACAAGGTGAGAAGATTCATCACTTTTCTTGATGCTGTCTACGACAACCATGGAAGACTATGTGTCACTGCTGCTGCGCCATTCAATGACCTCTTTGTTGAACCTGAGGACATGAAGAATGATTTCGAGCTGAGGGCCAGTAGTGAGGAGTATGATGATGCTGATTTGGCTGATGATGAACTAGTGAAAACCCATGGATTCAGTGCCAGAGTTGCAAAGAATGCTCAAATGTTCCAACTGGACGAGGAAAGATTTGCGTTCGCTAGAGCGTTGTCGAGATTATCACACATGTCCACGCAAGACTGGGTTGACAACAACATTTTAAAATAAAGAGGGGAGGGGATACAGGGGACGGTTTGTACATACATACTCTATATTCTATTTATCATCATTTATTAGATGTCCAAGTCCAATTCAATTGCATCAGGATTGACTTCTGTAGCTTCTTCGGAAGAATCAATCGAACTGACTTTAGGACCGGCACTTGATTTGACGAACCCAAGAGATTCAGTATCCACATGGAATTTTTCAGTTGCTTGACGCTTGGTCTTGAGCATGCTCTTGTAAGTCTCCTTATCACCATTCTCAAGTTCGAAATCACTCCAAAATTCCCAAAGGGCTGTATTCTTGGCCACTGATTGCAACAATGCCCCGTACTTCAACAGGCCTCTAACTCTTTCAAATTCTTTCAGCTGAATCTCCACACCTGCAAACTTCAGAACGAAAGGAACAACCAGGTTAGGAGGAAGGGTCTCTATTGCTTGTTCAAATACATCTCTTGATGAGATCAGCCCGAATTGTTTAATAGTCAGATGAATCAATAACTCAAATAGTTCCACCTTATCTGCTACAACAGCATGGCTGATGCCCTGATTTAGAATCTTCACCGCCCTGGTCGCTGAGCCATTTTCCAATTCATAGTTGGCATAAAGAATGAAAATCGACTTGGATAAATCAGAGGGGCAACCTTCCAAAGATTGATCAAACAAATCTCTGATTCTCTCAAGAGGTAGTTGCCTTTTTACCGCTTTGGTTAAATAGATATTCCAGATCTCAAATACAGCAGGGTAAGGAAAAATAGACACTCCTCGTTCATAAATCTTGAAAGCCTGCTCAAATCTGGATTCAGTTTCAAGAAAGTTTGCATAATTTATCACTGTTAGTGGGGTGGCAATCTTCAATTCAAAGAGCTTCTCATAGATCGAACATGTAGCATCAACATCTCCGCCACTTTCAACCAGATCCAAATAGAACGACCAAAGCTTAATACTCTTATGGATACGTGCTTGAACCGGCAAACTATCATCTCTGAAGTTGATTTTAGACCCCTTTGGGTACCTCGTTGCAACTTCCATCACACGTATAGCGAGATCAATGTTGTCTTGTCTCAATTCTAATTCAGCCCATTCAATCCATATATTGATTAGTTCTTCTGGGGAATTGAATGGCACCTTGATTGCCTTGTCAAAAATGGTTCTTGCTGTTTTCAAATCTTTATTGTCTTCATACACTCTGGAGTAACCAATCCACAACTTGGATAAGCCTGGGGTGGAGAGTTTAGGGTCAATGGTGGTAAGTGCCTTGACGTAAGTCTGGAGAATTCTATTCAAATCGGTGGATGGATGGAGGGAAATCCGATGAAGCCATTCCCCAACATCATTTGGCGATTGTTTCAATCTGATATCACTGATCAGGAATGACCGGGAATCCATCAATCTCTCAAACCTCGCCAGTCTAAAGTCCAATTCTTGTGCAATGCCAGGATTCTCCTCTGCGTGATTCATGCGTTTGATGATTTCACGTTCTTCAAATTCAGTGAATGATTCATATACATCTGTAAAATCTTTAATAGTAAGCGCTTTGGCGATCCCCTCTTGAAATGTCATTCTAGCTTTTAGGTCATCCTGTCTTTTGATGAAGTAGTTTCCCAATTTCACAAACAGCTTCCCCACTTGGTCAGGGAACTTCTTTACCCCAGAACGTATAATATTCTCCACGATAACCTCATCCGTGTACTCTTTTTTGACCAAGAAGTCAATAAAGTTGACCCAAATATCCACGGATTTAGCTCTCAACGCAATAAGTTGATCAAAAATAGTAAAACTGTGTTCAATGTCACCGAATTCAATTAGCTTCTCAAAAACCAGCTCGAGGTCATGTGGAGCGAACTTTAGATACCTCAGATATATATCCGAACCAATGGTTCCTTGAACTTGATCTGCAAACTGAATAAACAGTGGCCAGATTCGATCATGCTGTGAAATTGGTAGATTTCTAAGAGCTTCATTGAACTTGCGTAGTATTAGACTGACATCACTCTGACGCATTAGGAACACAAGGTATTTTTCCCAGAGAACTGGCATCTTTGTCAGAAGTTCGAGTGCTTTCTCAAACTCCGCATTGATTGATAGAAACTGATCTTGGTAACTCACCGGGTTAACATTGTCAACCAGCTCCACTCTATGATTGAGATACAGCATCCACAGTTTATAAGATCTTGGAAGGGCGTAACAGGCTCGCTGCAGAACAAAGAGCTTTTGTTCAAGTGTGTCTTTGTTCCAATAGTACCGAAGCCAATTTGTTAAAGAAGGGTCCTTGTCAAGTTCATACTCAAAAGGAAGATCCGCATCCGTGATAAACGAGTTGAGGTCATGAAGATCGACAGCGGAACCCAGCTTCATTGCCATTAACGACGTTAACAAATCACCTTTGAAACTTGTAAATAGTTAGAGCCTCATCATGGAAAATGACATCAAATTTGGTGCAAGCTGACATAAGCATTTTAACGTGAGAGGAAGAAGAGGGCAGGAAAGAGGAAGAGAAGAGGGAATGAACGGCTTGTTCTTAACCAAGTTGCTGAAGCAAAGGGTACTAAGATGGACTGCTACTTTGAGAATTTCTAAGGTATTGCCAATTGCCATTGATTTTATTATTTAGTGGTTTCCTCCCACTGAACTCCACACCACTCTTCCACATAGCCCACATGGTTGGCATCCAGATGTGGAATGTAATCTTCCTTGTCGGAGTAAATAACAATCGTTACCCACTCCATTCCTTGTGTTTTGTCCTTAAGGTCCTTTTCAAGGTCAATGATTAGTTTAGGCATGACTTGTAGTTCAAACTGGCGTTCGCTAGAGGGGTTAAAACCAGGCTTTGGAACCAACCCTTTGATCACCTTGACACCAACATCATCTTTCCTAGAGTACAATAATGGTGTACCACCTAGTTCATAACGAAGGACCTGTTGAGGATTATGCGAAATCACATCACTAAACTTCTGGAAATCGTCATCTGTCAGAGAGTTGGCGATACGTGCATAGTCAGCGTTGGCCTGATGATTGGAAGATGAGAGAACTTCAGATTCCAAATCAAGAGCATTTTCATCAATCTGAACACCCTCAGGAAGCTTTGATTTATCAATCTTCTTAAAGCGCTCCTCTTCAGTGTATAGAAAGTGTGCTGGAAATTCCGGAAGGTTGGAGGTGGTATTGTCACTGGTTGGTTTGCTTTTATTTGATTCAGGAACTGCCTTAGTTGCAACTGAAGGAAAAGTCACATTGTTATCATTACTTGCAAACGGATTGGATTCTTCAGCTGAGAATGGGTTGGATCCAAAAGGATTTGAGTTGGATGATCCGAAAGGATTGGTCTCCTCATTTTCACCACCAAACAACATCTTTCTAGATCCGTCCAACTTCAATTTTTCATCCAAAGCCTGCTGTAATACCTCCTTCTCTTCATCTTCTAGTTGCTTGATCTTGAGTGGATCTTTGCTCACACCTCTAATGGCCCTGAAGCTTCCCTGTGTCTTCTGACAGCGTTGCTTTGTACACCCAAACACATAGACAACACGATCATACAGTTCGTTAGGAAGAGGAGCATAAGCTTGGACAACTAATACGAGCTCTGATCCACAGTTCTTGCAATGCAGAAGAGTGGATGGTGGTGGAGACTGTGCGTTTAGCCAGAGGGGCTGACCACCAACAAAAGTATCTTCAATAGTAGGTAGGTCCTGTTTGGTGATTGGTGCATCAATTAGACCAAGCATAACATTAGAAGGAGTAGCAGCATTGAGGGATTCAGAATCACTGGCATAACCATCAGACATCTTTACGCGCCTTGTGGATAATGGTTCTTTGTTGTGATGATGAGTTGGGAGAAAAAAAATTGACACAATGGTACATCCAGACACCAATACACTTTTCAACACCCAAGTGAAGGACTAACGTATGGGCCAATTCAAAATACAGTGAGAACTATTCAGAAAGAAAGGAAACTTGAGTAAGCAATAACAACAATAAGGTAGAGATTCAACAAAGTAATCGAACCCCCAGTGCTTCAGAGATCTCAGAGATTTTAGCGTGTTGACACTTATATAAGCATTACATAATCATGTCTTTATCAAACTTCAAAAAGCAGCCAATTGGCTTGACTTCTCCAGCCAGACAACGTACAACTCCACAATAAGCTCATTATGTCCGGTGCAAACAGGTAAGTTCTACTATTACCATCAACAATTATCCCATCACTAATGTAATTGCTCCAGAGAAGCGGTCTTCCCAACGAGAATGACCCTTGGGTTAATGAAGGGTAAGTTGAAAGGAGCACAGCAAGGTCACTCCCTACTGAAGAGAAAGTCTGAGGCATTGACAAAACGTTTCCGCGAGATTACTCGTCGTATTGATGATTCTAAACGTAAGATGGGTCGTGTGATGCAGACTGCTGCCTTCTCTCTTGCTGAAGTGACCTATGCCACTGGCGACAATATTGGTTATCAAGTTCAAGAATCTGTTAAGAACGCTCGTTTCAAAGTCAGAGCCAGACAAGAGAACGTCAGTGGTGTTTATTTGCCAACTTTTGAGTCTTATGTTGACGAAAGTATAAACGATTTCAAGCTCACTGGTTTGGGCCGTGGTGGTCAACAAGTTCAGAAGGCCAAATTGGTGTACTCCAAAGCAGTGGAGACACTCGTTGAACTGGCCTCTTTACAGACTGCGTTCATTATTTTGGATGAAGTCATCAAGGTCACCAATAGACGTGTCAATGCAATTGAGCACGTTATCATTCCTCGTACTGAGAATACCATTGCTTACATTAACTCTGAACTTGATGAATTGGACAGAGAGGAATTTTACAGGTTAAAGAAAGTCCAGGAGAAGAAACAGCAGGCTGTGGCACTGGCTGATGCTGAGATGAAGGCCAAGAAACTTCGTGAAGCAGAAGAGGGAGGAAAGGATGTTGACCAGGTTGCCCGTGAGTTGGAACGGGAGGAGAAGATAGCCGAGAGTGTTGTAGACGAGGCTGCTGCCGTAAAGCAGCTTGGATCAGCAGAAGATCTAGTTGCAGAGCAGGAGGAGGATGTCATTTTTTAGATTGTACAAGTTTACATGGATGTGTTCTTGTTTCCATAAGCCCGAAAAGGAATCTTCAGGCACCGTTTAAATAGAAATAAAGCTGAACTACTTGTAAGAGGTATGAAGATATGAAAGAAACACTCTGATTCTCAGCAGAGGAAGAATCTATTGTCAATCTGGTTCTTCACAAGATGCGAGGCTTGGGTCAATTGACTCCGTGCATTCAATCCTCTCTTCCCTATAGTTATCATTTGCTCCAAGATCTTTAGTATTGAGAGGTTTACTATAGTTATCAGATTGTATCAGAGTGCGTACTCCACGTATCTCGGACATAAGTCCATTAAGTTCAACGTGGAATTGTCCAACTGAATCAGCCAATCTCATGTGATTGAGAAACATCGTCTTCATTTCACAACTTAACCCTCTTCGAGGAGGGGAAATTGGTTTGGATGGAAGCTTAGATGAAAGACTCCGTTGTAAAGGTGTTGGGGAAGGGCTGGCTGGACGAGCCATGTTGATGGTTCGCTGGAACATTTCTTCTGGTGTCTCTGTATCGAGAACACTACCCTTTGTCATCTCAGATGAAGTATCAAAGCCGTGAGCTTCATCCAAGACAGCTAGTTTACGCTTCTTCCTTGATTTAGCACTCTCCCTCTTATTGTCTAACACATCTTGAACATGTGCAATGTCCTCAACTGACCACTCCTCTATCACAACACCTGGGCCATAAAGACGAATGGCACGACTAAGACACTCCTTGAACTCCTCATCCCCTGATTGAATTATCTTGATAATAGTCCACGGTGGTTGTCCATGATGGTTCTGTGCCGTAAGGAATATACTCATCTTGCATTCGCTCACTGTGATTCTCCAAACTTCATGTTCCACAGTGTTCGTTGGATTCTTGGTACTGTTTGGAACTTCATGTATACCATCATACTTCAGAGCATAGCTCCCGGGGCGGAAGCCAACACGAAACGGGACCTTCTTAGAAAATCCTGGAACTGCACATGTCCCTGTTCTTCCTGAAGGAAAGATGGCCCTGTCAACATGGCAACACATCGCAGCCCGGTGTCCAGTGATACATGAAATGCACGAAAAGCGTTCTGAGAAGTCTGCACCAACAACAATCATCGCTGAGTAACAGCTGGAGACCCAATGTGGTGTGTTGACTTCATTGCAAGAATATGTGGAGAATTGTGGGTTCAAACTTGAGTAAGTGAGTAGGGTGTTCTGCTTTTGTGGAGAAGAAACTGGGGGACCTAGGATATAAAATCCGACCAGATAAATTTACCGGAATTCGATGCACCTCCTACATCTATTTATTTCTCAATCAACCCCAGCTAAAGATCTTGCACAGTATTAAACAACCAACAATGAAGTTCAATATCGCTCTTTTGGTCACTGCTGCTTCAGCTATCCCAATCCAATGGCCTCAACTACCACTATTTGCCTCGGAAGATCGCACAGTTCTTATTGATGCTTCTCCAAGAACCATCAAAGAAAGCGAGAAGCTCTCCTTGCTGAAACAACGCATAAAGTTTATGGATATAACTGAACACCGAGAGCTATTGGAAGTTGAGCATCCATTGGTTGAGTACAACTATCCGGGAGAGGCCCAGTTTAAGGCTGAAGTCAGCGAGTTGATCAAGTACATCAACCAGACGCATCTAGAGGAGGACCTATCCTTCTTCACGTCCTTCTTTACTAGATACTACAAATCAGAGAATGGTTTAAAGAGTGCTCAATGGCTCTATCATCAACTAGAACACATTACTGCAAACTCCGAACTCAACATCACAGTCTCCAAGTTCCAACACTCTTGGTTGCAGTTCTCAACTATTGTTCACATTGAGGGGTCTACCAACCCGGAGAATGTGGTTGTCATTGGGTGTCATCAAGATAGTACAAACCTTCTATTGCCAACTCTTCTCCCTGCTCCTGGTGCCGATGACAACGGATCAGGTGTTGTCACAAACCTCGAGGCCTTGAGAGTGCTTCTTGCAAGTGAGTTCAAGCCGGCCAACTCTATCGAATTCCACTTCTACTCTGCCGAAGAAGGTGGTTTGCTTGGATCTCTGGATGTCTTTTCGAGCTACAAAGCTCAGAACAAGACAGTTGTTGGTATGTTGCAACAGGACATGACCGGGTACACAAAGAAGACCACTGACAATGGACTGCCAGAGCATGTTGGTGTTATAACTGACTTTGTTTCACCTGGGTTCACCGACTTCATCAAGCTGATGATTGACACATACCTAAGTATTCCTTGGAAAGAAACTAAGTGCGGCTACGCTTGTTCAGATCATGCATCCGCTGGGAAGTTTGGTTACCCAGGTTCTTTCATTATTGAGAGTCAATTTGAGTACAGTAACCCTTTGATCCACTCAGTGAAGGATAAACTGACTGAATTAAACTTTGACCACATTGAGCAGTTTGTTAGACTGGTTATCGGTACTGCTTATGAGTTGGGTAACGCAAAGAAGCTCTAGAGAAAGAGAGCCATTGGTGTAAACTCACAGTCTAGGCAAAACTAAGAGAAGATGTTTGACTCAAGATAGATCACCGCACGTATCAGATGCTTTTCTCCTTGTAGCCGTTGTTCAAACATTTCACCGGAATTCAAATATCTCTCTTGCCTCAAAAATGAAAAAGACTGAAATCTCTCAGGAACAACTCTTCAATGTCCAAACCATCAAAACTCATCCCCAAGAAGCTCATTTCTAACTGGTTACTACCTGAGCTTATCGAGAAATATAATGTAACACCGTCATTCTCTATTTTAAAGGGTTACCGTGTTTTCAAAGTACTTAAGTTCCTTCGGTTAGTGAAGCCAAGCCCCACAAGTAACAAAGGCATCGAGTTTCTCTGTGTCCTATCAGATTCTAACTACAGCATATTTGCACGTATCACCACTGAGGCGATAAACACATACGAATCAAAGAATAGACGACGTATAACAGAGGATACCACAAACACATTGATTCTATCCCGCAACACCAAAGTGTACTGGCTCTCGAGAGATCAATTGGCACGGGAGCTTGGATCAGAGTTTGCCTACTTACACGTCCATTGTTTTGCAGTATTGGAGGTTGATGAACTCATGGTTGCTGATTGGGACCACGATAGAGTGGGAAGGAGGGTACCTTTGGTTTACACCATCGAAGGGTATGTTGACATGATTAGGCCCCTCACCATGACAACGAGTGAAGAATTCGAAACGTGAAAGAACCAATCCATCCTTAGAAGCTAAAAAGACCAATAATATGCACAAATAATATTATAATTTGCAGAGCTATTTACAAACGCCAACAATCTACTTCAAGTTTCTCCCTGGCTTTCCTCTTGGTCTGTCCTTAACCTTCATAGGATTCACGTTCTTACCTCTTCTAGTCTTGTAACCCTTGGCCAATTGGCCCCACGGAGACATGGATAACTTGTTGGATTTGGACTTACCACGACCACCACCGTGTGGATGGTCACACTTGTTCATGGCAACACCTCTAACGTGGGGTCTGAAACCCCTGTAACGAGCTCTACCAGCCTTACCCCATTTCTCGTGCTGGTGGTCAATGTTGGACACTATACCCAAAGTGGCACATGCATCAAGGGCAACGTAACGGTGCTCACCAGATTGTAGCTTGACAATAGCACGGTTCTTCTCTGGAAGTTTTTGCATCAAACGGCCATAGGTACCGGCAGAACGACAGAATTTGGCTGGACCGGTGGCTGTGATACCAATAGCATGGATCACAGATCCAATTGGAATCATCTTCATTGGCAAACAGTTACCCTTTTGGTTGGTACGAGCACTCAAGATAGCAGGATCAATCTTACCACCCATCTCCTTCATAAGAGTCTCTGGAATACCATTTCTGTAACTTTCAATAATGTCACCAGCTCTTAAACCTTCAGAGGCCAAAATGTAGGACTTCTTCTTTGTGATAGTATTCTTGACAAGAGCAATATGACCAGTTCTGGTTGGGTCATACTCGATTCTCAAAACTCTGACGGCACCTGTTTCGAGTCTGTGGAAATCAAGGATACGAGCACGACGCTTGACACCACCACCTCTGAACCGCGTCGTAACATGACCAGTGTTGTTTCTACCACCATTACCTCTAATGGCAACAGTCAATGGCTTGAATGGAACACCTTTCCAGAGATAAGGGTAAACTGGGGAACGGAACCATCTCTGACCAGGAGATCTAGGCTTGAACTTTTTGATTTCGACAATGGTCTTGGCCAGCTTTTGACGGCGTTTGATGATCTCGTCTTGTTTCTCCAAAGCTGTCAGATCGGCATCTCTAGGTGGAATAGTGAGCAGCGACGCCTTGGAGAGGACTGGGACCTCTGATGCAGCTTCAGTGGAGGCCCAGCGTACTAGTGGACGCGAGGGAAGGGCCAACAAACGAGAGAACATCACGCTACCTAGTTGTTGTTCTGGAGTACTCTGGTATGGTGATGTTGAAAAAACTGAAGAAAAAGCTGAGAGTGTGTCAATTACCCGGTCGGGAGAGTTCCGACCTTGCACCTCGGATATCCCATGGTGTGATGCTACATCAGATGTACCATCACCAGGACAAGGGCAGTCAGATGGTTGTTGATTTATCTGGATGTGATGTTCTCCCTCATTGAGCGTACTTGTCTATGTTTCCGGATATTAGATATAACGGTCATTGTAAGCGTTATTTTTGGCTTCCCCTTGTGTTTTGTCGAACCACTTTACAACACAAGGCTCTACAAAGTTTCCTGATAACAGTCGAAACTTCTCTGAATGGATACTTATTGTTTTATATGAACTCGCAACTATAAGAGGGAAGTGAAATGGTTGACATGATTCAAATAGTTGTGCGTGTTCACACCGCTAGACTCGTAACCACCCCATTTTCGGAAAAATTCGCGCAACCAATGAGATCGCTCGTTCGAAAAACCCAACTCCTGAAAAAAAACTGAAAATCAACATGGGAAAACAAAGGTGTTCTCGATCCCGTTCCAACCAACAAGCTGTTCACGATGTCCATGAGATTCGCCCGCACCTTCGCCACTGCCACTAAGGCTGTTAAGCCACCTGTGCAACTTTTCGGTTTGGACGGTACCTACGCCACTGCTCTATACACTGCCGCCGCTAAGACCACCTCCATCGAAGCTGCCAACTCCTCTTTGGTTGCCCTGCAACAAACCATTGTTAAGGACACCAAGATCAATGACTTCTTGCAAAACCCAGCCCTTTCTTCTGGGGACAGAACTGCTCTTGTTGACACTTTGATTCAATCCCAGGGTAAGATCGATGCCTCGGTTGCCAACTTGCTCAAGGTCCTAGGTGAGAACAACAGATTGAACCTATTATCTTCTGTCTTCAACCAATTCAAGGTTTTGAATGATGCCCACAACGGTATTGTTGAGGCTCTTGTCACTTCTGCTAAGGAGTTGGACTCTAAGACTTTGAAGAGAATTGAGACCTCCGTTGCTAAGTCCACTTTCGTTGGTGCTGGTAAGACTTTGAGATTGACCAACAAGGTCAATGCCGACATTTTGGGTGGTCTAATTGTTGAAGTTGGTGACAAGACTGTTGATTTGTCTATTGTCTCTAAGGTTGCTAAGTTAAACAACGCTTTGAAGGAGGCTATCTAAATTTTACAAAATTAGACAGTGGAAACTAGAGGCTGTCATTGAATGAGAGCATGTTATGATATATTCGAGTACACAGTAAAAGGAAATATAAATGTAGTCTGAGCGTCTGGGTTTCGGGAGCCGCGTGCTTATGGGGTGAAGCTTAGACCTAATGCTGCTAAAAATTCACGTCTCATTAAGTTGTTCATTTCACAATTAAAAGTTAGTTGTTATTAGTTCTCTTCAGGAAGTGATGCATCTAGTGAGTGTTCATTTGACCTTCTTGCCTTCCGCTGTTTGAGTCTCTTGATTCTTCAAGTATTCCTCCTTCTTCTTGAGGTAGTTCAATTTTCTGTCCCTTAAGAACTCCCTGTATTTATCAATAGTAACCTTTCTCTGTTTCTCCTTGTAGTTATCTAGATCATGGTATCGTGTCTTGAATAAAACATCCCAAAATATAAAGAATGGCTGTGAAAAGTTGGTCTTTATTCCAAACTGCTGGTGATGAATGTCATGATAAATAGAGTTGTTTGGGAACAATATTTGGAAAGGATCAAAAGGCAGAGCATATCCACAATGATCATCCACTGTTTTCAAAGTGGAAAACGTGTAAAGCACGATGCTCTCTCTTGGTGTTAATCCAGTAACTAGTGCTGCAACACCTGTACCCAGTGTATCCAACAAGAAACCTTCAACTGGGTCGTTGTAAAGGGCACCAAATGCATAAGGAACATAAAGTCTGTGATGTCTGGAATGGAATCGCTTGTATAAGTATTTGTTCATATGCATAGTGCGATGCAACCAATACTGCCAACTATCAATGATGACAAAGGCTAAGAAAACCTTGATGGCAGAGATTCCATAGTTGTAAAAAGAGCCCACCAAAAAACTTGCCACTGGGTAGAGGACAGAAGAGTCGGAAACAAATTTGGTAGACCATGTATAAATGGTGAAGGCTTCCATTCCAGTATACTGTATTGGGTCCAACTGGATAAAGATGTATCCAACGACACACTGAATGAAATGCTGTAGGATCACATCTTTCAGGACCTCCATCTTGGTAGCCTTGTTCCGAGAAACAACTTCTTCAGGGGGATGGATTCTGTAGCGTTCTGCAAGCTCATATGTGTCAATCACAAAGAAGAATAACGAATAGACATAATATGCAACCACTGGGGAAATGAGTGATAGAACATTATCTGGGACACCATAAATGAGTGATGGCTTTTCTATGAGAGTGAACGCGAGAGGGGCTGCCGCTGACGTGGTATTCATTGAAGCTGAACCCATATGAATATTTGGCTAGGTTTAAGAAAGAAAGAACACCTTAGTAGCTTCTCTTCTCACCAAAAGTAAGGTGTAGAACTTCGCTTAAGTGTCAATTGATGTTTTGTTTTTCTTTTTTTTCTGGCGTCAGTAGGTTGGTTGTACAACCGAGAAAAAATTTAGGAGTATCACGTGAACAAGCACTCCTAGAATATTCCATCTACCATCATGATGTAAGGCAACTGTTTCTAGTGTCATGGCTGATAGTGTGCCCCTATTTCTGTCTATATACTGAATTATTACAATAGATCTATGTACCCATTTGTTTTATCTATATACATGCTTAAGCAGCAGTAGCAGCCTGATCCTCCTGCTGGTTTTGAAGGAAGGCCTGTCTGGCCTTGACTCTAAGGTCTTCCAACAATGACTTTGGAGTCTGTAATGCAATTCTGTCCAGTATCTGGTGCTGGACCAAGTCTTGGTTCCAGTGGCTACCATCTCCTCTTCTCCACTCATCTTCCCATTGAATCAAAGCGTTCTCATTGACATATTCAATAGCACTGGACAAATCAGCGACAGCTTCCTGTGTGTAAACTGGTCTAAACTGTGCGCTGTACCAGATGTTACCATCATCATTGCGTGGTCTGTATTTCATGGCAATGTCCTTCAAGTTTAAATCTCTCATGGATCTGAGTCTCACGAGCTGTTCATACACCTTCACAGCGCTCTCATATGTTGGTAGGTTTGCCACAGCCATGAGTCTCCATATGTCACGGCGAAGAGTTGGTCTTCTGTTTTGCCAGTTTGGTCTCTGGAACTGCTTCTTGATTTGATAGTCTGAGAATTGTGGGAGTTGGGAGTACAGCACCTGGCCAGACTCGATATTTCTGAATAAAAATACTTGTGGGGCAAAGTCATTCTTCGCAAGCCATTTAGCTGGACGGAATCTTGTTGCCATTTTGGTGATGAATGAGCTCGATGATTTAGTCACGGTCCACAAGTTTTAGATTCCTCATTCTGGTTGATTTTTCACTTTTTTCAGTTTTCGATTTCTGCATAAAAGGCGAATTAATGAAACAGCGTTTGTACGCTATATGTTCACACTTTGAACACAGGATACATCTGTCAGAGAAATCTCGAAGTTTGTGCACTAAGGCCTGGATTTACCTTCTAAGTTCCAGAGGGGTACTTCGTGGATCTCGGTTCTCACATTTGGAATTTGAACTTTCACCCCACTGATTATGGCAAAAAGAGAACCGAATAATTCTAGTCACTACAAATCAGGATTAATCCCCTTTTCGATAGTTTTCGGGCTTTTTTGGACTAGTTTTGTTTTGATTTTGACACAATCGTCTAGATCTCTATACTCTTGAGGTGACTTGAGAGACATTAATAACCGTGGACCATGACTAACGTTAATCCATTGAGGCAGCTTCGACCACTAAATGCAAGAATATCAGCTTTAAGGCATCACCAAAAGCTTTTTGCTGAAGACAAACCTATCCCCACACTTGGAGTTCAGGGTGCAGGCCAGCCTTTGGATGATGACAGTTCTCTTGCCGATGTCAAGAAAACCGAAAGGAACTACAAAAAACGGAAATCACGCTATATACTCTCTGAGTATGATGATGAGGAATTCTCTGATGATTCGGACGAATATATTCAAGGGGCAACGACTTCTATAATGGTCATTGAGAATGATGATACAAGCTGGAACTCTCTGAAAGAGACCATGGACACAGACCAATGGATCCTCTTAAATGAAGTGTTTGAAGCATTTAAGGCACTCATAAGAACTCATTTCAGCGGAGATCACTCGCATTACAACAGACTCAGATTGACAGAAATGTCCGCACTCGAGATCGGGATGAACTTGGGAATGAACATCGAACCTGATCTTTCAGTTGAAGAGGCAAAAGTCTTGGAAGCGGAGGCAGCAATGAACGAGTGTTATAATAACCCAATCGTCGAGAGATATGCCAGCTGGTGCGTTATTGGTCATGCCCTTGGTGTGTTATTCCACAATTCAGGGGCCTTAATACCTATGATGAGATTCATCATGCTCTTCGGTCAAGAATATGGCTTAGAAAAGGTTATGGTGTCATTATTCATTGAGTCAATGGACTTGGAATACCTCATCCAAGAACATCTGAACCTGAGAATGTTGATTCGTTCTCTATTGAAACTGAATTATGAAGAGATTCTGTTGCAGCTCCTAGCCCCCAAATTGAATTTGAAGTCAACTATTGATCATCATGAATTCATAGTTGAGCTCATTCGCAGGAATATTTCATCCAGTTACAATCAGTCCCTTAAAATTCTGGCCAAAATTATAGAACTCACTTCATATGAGGAGACTGGCAACACTAGTATCTACGACAGGTCCTTAGAAAAGCAGATCATCAGCACCCTCTACAGATTTGTCATGTTGTCTGATCTGAACAAAGGAAATGCAAATCTATCTTTCTTGAACAGTGTTTCTGAGTGTTTGAACAGTGGTAATTTCACCAGCAGTTTGATACCTGTTGTGAGTCTGGTTAGACAATACATGCTAGGAACACAATGCAAGGAAATCAGAAAATCATTGCTGCATATGAATAGTGATAGCATCGATAAGTTACGAAAAGTCACTAAAGGAAAACGAAATATGATGCTAGATATGATACCGCCACATAGCATTGGGATAGTCACTCCAAACCGTAAACCATTTAAAAGGTCAAAGATATCAACAGGTGATTTGATCTAGTTTATAGGAACTAACAAATAAATCCATTGTCAACTACCAAGTTCTGACCTGTAACACTCTCATTCTCCAGTAGGAATACCACACTCTTAACTATGTCATCAACACCAACCGAATCCTTCTTCAAAGCATTATCAAAGTGCAAACCCTGTCCCATTTCAGTTTCTTGCACAAGACCGGGAGAAATGCAGTTGACTCTTATTTGCCTAGATCCCAGCTCCTGGGCCAAAGACTTGGTGAACCCAATAAGGCCAGCTTTTGCAGCACTGTAGACTGAAGTTCCCTTGACACCTTTCAAAGCCAACACAGAGGAGATGTTGATTATGGATGATGGTTTATTGCTCATTAGGGACCTTAGTAGAAGTTGAGATAGGATGATGCTTGAGGTCAAGTTGGTGTCAATAAGACGCTGCACCTGTTGGGCACTTGTGGAGTAAAGGAGTGAGTTCTGGCTCAAACCGGCAGAATTCACTAGAATACTGACTTTCTTCAGTTCTGGCTTGTTGGATGACTCAAAAACTTGATAGATCGAGTTTGCAGAAGTGAGGTCGCATTGAAGATATGAGTGGTGTTGAGAGTTGTCCACGGTGTGTAACTCGTGCTTGATGTTGTGGTGGAGAAGGTCCCTTGAACGTGCCAACAGTACAACGTTGGCTCCGCGGAGTGACAGCTCTTTGGCAATTTGAAGCCCTAGACCCTTGGATCCTCCTGTTATCAGGGCTGTCTTACCGTGGAGAGATGCAATTGAGCGCTTAAACAGCATTGAATTGACTGCCAGTTCTGTTGAAAAAGGTCGTGGTGTGTTTTTCAAGATTTGTTTGTCTATGCTCAATTTCACCATCACCATCATCACCATGAAACCACGCTTCTTGCAAGAAGCAACAAAACATAAAAACTAACCAACCTTAAGCCAGCAGCCCTCTTAATTAGTAGAACGCCCAGTCATTCCACAACCATCCTGTTTCTGTATGGCTTCCTTGATTCGATGAAACCTCTGTACTCACGAGGCTTAGTGACCCTTGGACCCTTGGACCCATTGAACTCAGTGCAGCTGCTCCAGATATACGAGGACAGAATTGGATGTAGCTTGGACTAGAACTACTGAACAAGTAACATGTGGTTGGGAGATGTTCTATGAACATCATCTTTAGTCTCTGCATCTCATTGTAGATATTTGTGTTGGTGGAGTGGTCCGAGCCTTATGGACAATAGCTTGAATGTTTGCGATGATGGTGACCCTAATAACAGAACTATAAGTAGTTCGGTAGATAGCTGTCACCTCGGGTGATATGGTGGTTCTTTGTCTGATTTGTAGATCTAATTGGAGAGTGTAAATGTTTATCGCTTTTGACTGAACAGATTCTGTTAAAAGTAACACAAAAGGTAGAAACACCTACAAGGTAGAAACACATACGAGGTGGAAAAATACAGGAGCTTACCAACATCAAACCTCCTTAAAGGTTTATTTTCAACATTGAATCAACCTGTCGCATGGTCTAACCGCAGTCAATGTAGCTGAAGACAATGAAGTTGAACTTTAGGGAAATAGATCTCTCCACTTCCAATCATCCAGGTGTTTCAACTCGTATCTTTCAGTCCTGCGAATGATATGACACACAGAGAGTTGCTCTCTTTCTCAGAAACAATCGCTTTGGCTGTAGCTGTAGAACTGGTGTATTTGTTCTTGAAACCACACTCCTGACGTGGGTTCACCATAGAAGTTGTAAGAGACTTAGTCTTTATAACATTTCGAACAAATGAGTTTTAACAGAACCCTAAACAGTAAATAGCACCAAGGCTGTTGTGATTATTTGGATCAATGCCCATTTTTAATATTAGTCAGTGAATACTGCTCTTGAAACGATAGCCAAGATATATGTCACAACCAATAGTTTCTACAAAACAAAACTTGACACAAATCCGTCAAATAATTTTCACGAATGAAAACATGTGTAATGGACTAAAACCTAGACCGTTAAAGAGTCCGCTTAGATCTTCTCCTCCTTTAGACCGTGCTTCCAGACGGCAACGTATGGGGTGGTACCATCCTCACGGTAGTTCAACAAAACCAACATGGCATCTGGGTCCATGGACTCACCAGTGTAGAAGTCCCAGTCGTTAAAGGAACCAATGACCTTCTTGACGTAGGCTTGAGCACCCTTCTCGAAGACCTCGACTTGGTCTGGGTTCTTCTCTTGCAAGAGAGTCTTAACTCTCTTCATGTAACCCTTGATGTAGGTCAAGAAAGACTTCTTGTCGAATTGGGTCTGTTGCAATCTGAAAGAGTTGACAATGTTGTTGACGGTCTCAGCAGTGTCGTCCAAGTCCTCACCACCATCCTCAGCAGATGGGTTGGCACCAATGTCAACATCACCGTTACCGACAGTGATCATGGCACAGTCAGCCTCGTAGATGACACCATCGACCTCCTTCAAGTCGTAAGCATCGGACAACAATTCGTCACCAGAGATGAGATCCTGTAAAATATTGTTAGCATAGAGTTCTCGTCCACGTTGATGAGTTGTTGATAATTGAGAAAAGGGCATGAACACCCAAAAAAGGCCCCTGTGGCACACTACTGGAGAATCAATTTTTAGCCAGCCATAATCCCAGCCTCATCATTAAATGGATAGAGTACTCACAGAGTAAATAAGCATTGTGATAGAAGTTCAATGAGTGTTTGCTGGCCAAAAGAGAAAACTAAAGCTTTGAAAATTTTCTTATTTTTTTTTTTTTTTTTTCGGCGCATGTGCAGATTCAAAGAGCCAATAATTTCTTTTTTCAAATCGCGAATATTGCTAATTTGGATTTTTGACCACGAAGAAGTGGCAGATAAGCGCTTGTTCTTCAACCCCCTTCTTCTAAGACGAGCGAGTCACTATTAGGGCAGTGTTCTCCAAGGAAATATCTCTTTTAACGTACTGGCATAGTTCAACGTTGAAACCGTTTTCTTCCAGGGTGAATTTGCGTGATTCGTCAATGATTCGTCTTGCCTTGAGACCCAATTCCTCCCTTTGGTCGAGGGTCAGCCCACTCGGATGGTCAGCACCATCATCTCCAGTCATCTCAGGTCTCCGTCCATTAACAGCCCAAGATGCAAACTTCATAAGATGTGTGAAACCTTCTCTGTCAAACCCTCTAGCGGACAAGTATGCCTTAGACTCTGAGCTCAACATCGAGTAGGAGCAGCAGTGTCTGCAGCACATTGCGACAATCATACCTTCAAACTTCTCCTTGAGGAGAGCATTCCGCAAAATACACTGGATAGTAAGATCTGTAGCTGCACCACATAAATGTTTTGAAATGGCCACGAAGTTCTTCCCATTATCAAACTTATTCTTCAGCACATAGTCTGCATTTAAATCTTTAATATCTATCTTGACTCTGAAGGGGTTTGTCTCAAGCTGCAATTCTTGAGAGTCTTTTACCATCTTGGAGTCGAGCTTCAAACGGGACGGGGACCTGTCAATCAGAAAAAAATCAGTGGCTTTGGAATCCTGGTGCATGATGGACTTTAATGTGTATCTGGAGAGCTCAGCTCTACCGCAGCCAAACTCAATATAGTTGAAGCCATGGGAAAGGAGTGATATCTTATTGAGATGCGCTATCAATGATGATTGCTGGATTGCGTGTTTCAGATTGACAAGTTCATTCATCCTTTCTTCAACTCCATCATGTGTCAGTTGTTCAAAGGGTAGTTGTACGTAGTCTTCAAAGACCCGGTTGATCAAGGGCATCCACTTCTTGTAGTCTATTGTACTTTCAGAATTCTCAGCTTCTAGAATATCACAGTTCTTGTTTAGTTGGTACCATGGAGCACTCTCTAACTCTTTGTTCTTTCTGTTACACTTCTTGACATGGTCTTCGAGGTTATTCTCCCAAACAGAGTGACGTGGATCAACAGGACAGGGTATTCTCTTCGCATCATTCTCTCCATTCACCTTGAGATGCTCAGCACAGTACAGAACATCTTTCTTTCTTGTTAATGGGCACTGTCTGTTCTTCTTTGTGATAATGAACTGGCATTGAAGGCGACCTTTGTTGATTGGTTTCCCTTCTCTATCCTTTCTTCTTCTTTTGGCTGATATCCTCAGTTCTTGAGTTGGCTGCTCGTGACAACTGCTTTCAGGTTCCTCTGTTGACATTACGGGTCGTTCCCACAGATCAGTCAATGTCTCGGAGGAGAGCTGATTAAAACTTTTCACTTTTGAAAATCACTTATCAACGAACTGTATCCACATCTTTTCTGCGCAAACATATCACAACATATCTAGATATGGCATTCGGTAACCCTTTTGGTGCCTCATATGAGAACGAATTCGGTGCCATTGGCCTTGGCTTCAATGGGTTTGAGGTCTCCTTGAACTACATCACTGGTGTGCCCGATCCGAACACAGTGGCAAACTCCACGCTGAAGTTGATCTTCAAGTCGCTGCTGAAGAGAGATGAAACGACAAAGGAGAAAGCACTCAATGAGTTGCTATCGTATGTGCAACAGAACAAAATTGCTGAGCTGAAGGATGATCTTGTGTTGATCACTTGGATTCAATTATACCCAAAGCTGTCACTCAGTGAAAACAAATCTGTCAGAGCACTGGCCCATCAGGTCCACTGTCAATTCATTTCTACACTCCAAAAGTCGTTTTTGAAGTATCTCAAGGACTCGATCCCTATTCTGCTAACTGGTGTCTACGATATTGACTCCTCTGTTGCGAAGACTGTCTTGAGATGTCTTGGTGAAGTCTTCCAAAATGACCAGAAAAAGATCAACAACTTGTGGATAATGATGAGCCTTCAGCTATTCAATTTTATTGATCAGGTTTTGAACAAGGAAACAGTTGACTCGCTTTCTGATGATAGAATTGTTCCTAGGAATGAGGCTGAGATGAAGTACCTCAGATTGGTCAATGCTGCCATTTCTATCATTTCACATCTGTTTCAATTGTCTGTTAAGTTGGAAAAACTAGACTCTAGTTTGGAGCAGTTCCAAACTGTGTTTGACTATGAAAACCTGTGGCACTATCTTTCAGTCAACTCCAACATCAATAACCAGAAGATCTTTAAGTCCTTGTTAGGGTTAGTCAATGCTGTGTTGAAATTGAAGCCGGAACTTTTTAATGACAAGGCCTGGAGATTGCTTTCAAAGAGAATCATCAAAGCCTTATCCTTTGTCAAGAAGCTTGAAACTTCTAACACAATGGTGTACTCTTCTGTCGTGGTACCAATTATCTCAACATTAGTCACCCTGGATAACTCGAAGCCAGAATTTTACGCATATGAGAAGAACTCAAAGGAGAAAGTGATCAGTTTTTTGAAGGCAGGATCCCTTAACTCGGATGCATCTTATTACATCAAACTTTCGGAGTATTTGAGAACATCACATCTACTCAATTCCAAACAAGATGCAGAGATAATTCACTCTATTCTTTTAACCGATTTTCAAACAGAAGTCACCAAGAATTTGAATTTCAGGGCTGGTGCAGACTTCATTGTCAATGCACTTCATACTAACCTTGACTTCATTTCATTAACTGGTTCAGGTGAAGCCTTCACTGCAATCCTGGAAGAAGCTGTTAAGATCAGAACACCACTCGGGTCAAGATTTGTTGATCCATTGGCAAAGAATGTTCCAAGTGAAGTAGTAGAACGCGTCCTAGAAACAATTGAGGGTGACTCTCATGTGAATATCACCATTCTCCTGAAGATCGCTATGCTGCAATCTGTTCCATTGGAGGAGACACTGAATAATAGCTTGGACTCTCTCAGAGAGAAGGCCGAAAATGATGAAGAAGGAAACTCGTTTGCTTCCCATCCTGCTTTCCTGATATTCGACTTTGTCATTTCTCAGAACATGGTCAATTATGTGACAATTGTTGAAGAGTTTATGGATGAATTGCCAAGTTTGATAACGTTCTCGGTAGTGGAAAAGCCAATTGAGATCCTGATAAATTATTCCAAATCCACTCTTTACAACAGGGACTTGTTTATTGAAACTTTCGATGGCTTTATTGTGAAATTGGACATCGTTGGTGCCAAGGACAAGCTTCTATCAAGACTAGATCAGTTTGGGAATAAGGCTGAGCTACTATCTAGCAGTGATGAGTTGAAGAGTGTGGTTACTGAGACTTCAGCTAATTATGACTTCTCAAATGATTCTTTGTTCAAAGAGCACTTGCTCACCAATGAATCAGTAATTGAGCTCTACTCGTTGGCTAAAAAACTTGGCAAGGTTGATAAGTTTTTGTTCTTTTACTTCAAGCATAACTCAGAGAATAAGGAGTTACTGACGCATCTGATTAAGAACACTTCATTCTTGAAAGACAATCTATGGAAGACAGGTGATCTAGATTTCCAACTCCACACTTTCTTAAAGCCTCTGTTGTCAAATGAGGCGGTCATGAGTGGTTACATTAGTAGTTTGAGGGCGTTCATCTCAACCGCAGGGCCAACTCCTGAAATCATATCTCAAGTGAGTGACCAACTGAAAAACAGGCCTGAAATTTACAGTGCTCTATTTGACAGCAATGACTTCTTGTCGCAGTTCATTGAGGTTTACGGAGATAATATTGATTCAAGACTATCTTTGGGTAACCCCTTGGAGACTAGTATTTACATCTTGGATGTAAAGGAGGATACGTTCCCAGTGAAATCCATCAAGCCAACTCTTAACTATGGTATTTTCCTTAGCGAATTGGCCGATGTTGCACCTGCAGACTTGCTGGTGTACTTGGGAATTATCTCTGAGGTAGCTATTGACTATTCTTTCTTGGCGAATGACCAAACCTCTGTTGATAAGCTGCTGGCCTTTAAGGAGAGAACAGATCAGTTGTTGCTGTCTGGTTTGACAGACTTACATTTCAGTGATCTTTTGGATAAGCTGATTGGGAATGAGAATTCAACTGCCTTTATTGACATTCTTGTGAGTGAAGAGCCAAACCAGATTTTGAGTTTCTACAAGTTCAGAGTCCTACTTACGGTTTTGCACAGTCTTAAGTCCCAACAGTCAGATTTTAGGATTAACAGCATTGATTTCCTCAAGTTCGACAACTTCGTCAAGGGCTGCATTCGCTCAAAGGACACTACACCTGTTCTGAAACTAGTCACTATAGCCTCATCTATTTCAGATCTTCTCACCGATGAGAAGTTTGAAAGACTCAGAAACTTGATTGCTTCTGAGCTTATTGGTTTGAGATCATCAGAGATCCTTGAAGGAGCGTTAACTAAACTCACAATCCTAAACAACTTTCTTACAATCAATGATGCTGATGTTTCTTATACTCCACTACAACCCCAAAGATTCAACATGATTCTGAACGATATCAGCAAATGGCTTTCATCTGATATCGCGATGGAGGAGTCCTTTGGTGTTTCGAGAATTCTACTGCTGAAGCTCTTCAACACATTGCTTGGATTTGAGACTTTGAGATCCAATCAGAACTTGATTGATGTGAGTAGCACGTTGTTACAAGATGCCATAGCCTTAGTTAGTCTTGGTGAGGGAGAACTATTACTTGAATTGCACTATCACACCTTGAAGTTGTTTTTAACTTTGAAAAAATATGGTGTTGCTGCTCCTGACGTTCTCGAAGAACTGAGTGATGAATTGTTGGTGCAATATATCGATGGAACTGATCAAGATGTTCACAACCAACCGGTCACTATGGTCTTAGAGTTGACAAATAGGTTCCTTAATGGGTTGCCATTCAAGGAATACTCAAAGCACTCAAATAAGTTTGTGGAGAAGTACTTCAAATGCACCAAATTGGAGAATAAGAGAGCTTTGTTGAAGATTATTGAGCAGTTGATTTTGCGTGAGCAGGATGACCGCGTGACGGAATCTCAATTGGTGGCCAGTGATGATGATTTATCCGAGTTCAAAATTGCAGAAAGCTTCGTCAACCATGTCTCCAATCCTCCAGCTCTGAGTGACGATTTGGATGACCTGAGATACCACCAGCTCTTGATTGAGTATCTATGGAACTGGAAGTTAATTATGATACACTTCAAGGGAACCACTTTGAATCTGAGAAGTCTGTACATCAAGCAGTTGCAGAGTTTTGAAGGTGGTGTGGAACTTATCACTGGGTTTTTGGGATTCTTGTCAGCTTTCTTGGAGATTGACAACAAGGAGTACTTGAAAGAGCTTGATGAGAACAACGAGATAATCACGAACTACAATTATGATGACATCAATGACTTGACGAAGGAGTCACAAGACCTTGCTGTGAACCTCTACTACACTATTTTGAACACTATGGGCTCTTTGAGTGTCAATTGGTTCAACAACATCAAGGATCGTAGCTTCAAGGCCAAAATTGAGGCATTCACTATCAGTTACATTTCACCAAGGTTGATCAAGGAGAAACTGGATCAGTTCCAAGCCCAGGTTGATGGTTTCACTTCGAGGGACGATGACTTGACCATAAAGATCAATAGAGTTGCCAATGATATCAGGGCAACGAAGCTGATTGATGAACAGTACCTTGAGGTTATCTTCAAAATCCCAGGCAGTTATCCACTAAAGAACATTGAAGTGGTTGGCCCCCAGAGAATTGGTGTCAAGGAACAACAATGGAAGGCCTGGTTGTTATCCTCTCAGCGTATCTTGATGACCAATGGTGAGATTGAGGAGAGTTTGGAGTTCTTTATGAAGAATGTCAGATTCCACTTCAAGGGTTTCGAGGACTGCTCTATCTGTTACTCCATTTTGCACACTGATCACTCTTTGCCAACTAAGAAATGTACCACTTGTGAGAACAAGTTCCATGCAGGGTGTTTGTACAAGTGGTTCAAGTCATCTGGTGGTAACACTTGTCCACTATGCCGCTCTACATTTAACTTTAGATGAGTTTGGACGTTGAATAAAAGCAATTAGAGTCAGACACAAGTAGTCGCTTCGACGCAATGCATGTTACCGTTCATTCAGGAAATAATTGGTAGGGGTCACACCTTTACATAAGCGATGAGGTGCAAAAAAAAAAAATTTCCCAAGTCTCCATGTTTAGACGTCTGTAGCATCAGTTGAATAACGCATAAACGTCTAAAATGTCCGTCTTCAAGCTCGATCTATATGAATACTACTATCTGGATAAAAAACCAAGATTTCCAAAGACCAAAAAACTTCTTCTACTAAAAAAGAAGCACCTCCAAGAGAACATTCAAAATTCATTGAAGTACAACAAAAACTTCTTGATTCCACTGGGACTTCAACCAGAAGTTGCTCAACAAGAGATTGAGAAGATAAAAACAGAGATATTTGAGAATAAATTGCACAACGGTGTGGTACAGTTCAAGAGAGTGCTGAAGAGAATCACTAACACCACTAAGAACAAAGACCTAACGGAAGTGGAGTTTATGAAAAGGATTGACGTGGAGAAACTCAGTAAGGCCAGAGTCATCAAAATCGTTTCAAAGATTTTTAACCTGAAGAATCTCGAGAAGAACCCATTTGTGAAGGTACAATGGGTCATTAACGGTTCTGTGGATAAGACCAACGACGTGAACCCATCATTCTTTTACAACTCATTGAACAATGAGGAGCGCAACTATCTGTCAAAGATTCTGAACAACAAGGAGTTAAAGGAAGTTAATGAGAGTGTGGAGCTGAGTTTCAAGTTGATTCTTGGATATGTTGCAGCGAAGAAAGATGATAAGCGTATGAAGCAGATCGAGCAAGAGTCTGGCTTTGATAGCGATAAAAGGGAAGAAGATTCAGACGGCAGCGACAATGACCAAGATTCAAGTGATTATGATGAGGATACCAGTGACAATGATCGCGACCCTGAGATGCCTGACTTCAAGGAGGATGATTTTGCACAGTTTGATGCTCTTGTCGGTGGCACTGATGAAGAAGGCAGTGATATCGAGTTAGATGCCAACATCGATTACAACCAAGTTACAGATGAAGAACCATCAGATGAGGAGCCATCAGGAGAGGAAGAAGTTGATGATTTCTTTGTTGAAGAGCCTGTCTCGAAGAAGGAAAAGAAAGAAATAAAGGATAAGAAAGAAAAGAAGAAGGAGCTTAAACTACCCGAACTTCCAAGTGGTTACTTCTCTGGTGGTGAATCTGATGTGGAGCAAGATGAGCTGGTCGAGGAAATCACAAAACCTGCCAGAAAGAACCGTAGAGGTCAAAGAGCTAGACAAAAGATGTGGGAAGCCAGGTTCGGTAGAGCAGCGAACCACATACAGAAGGAAAGAGAAGAGAAACAGAAGCTAAGGGAACAGAAACAAGCAGAATGGGAAGAAAGAGAAAAGAAGAGACAAGAGAAGTTTATGAAGAGTGGTGCCCATGCTACAGGTGGCAACTCTGCTCCACTTGGAAACAGAAGTGGAGACAGTTCAAACACAGTAGCACAATCACAACAAATGCATCCATCTTGGGAAGCGAAGAAGAAGCAAAAGGAGGCACTCAAAAATGTTAAATTTGAAGGTAAGAAGGTGAAGTTTTAAAAAACCATGGTGGCCATGACGTACAAATTAATATCATATATATGTCAGAATTAAGATATGGCTTGTAGCTTATCCGAGGTGTATGACGTATCAACCGAGGTGGGGCAAGATAAAAAAAAAAAAAAAGTTGGAGAACGCAACAAAAAAAAAAAAAAAAAAAAAAAAACTGGTCACACGTATCTGGAAGTTTTGGAGATAGCGGGATCTATACGATGTGGATTTATGTAGGTGAGTGAGTTTTGTGTGACACACAGCAACTTGAAGGAGTTCTCCTCTCAGATAGATCCCTCATCCAGTCACTGATCAGCACGTTTGTCGCTTGAATGAGCGGCAAGCAAACGAGGTTGGGTGCACTTTGGTAAATTCCAGTGGCGTGAGAGCTGAGCTTGTAGTACGACAATTGCAAAGCAAGTGAGGTCGGTTCCCCAGCGCTTACCCCCGAGAGAAAAGTAGCAAATTGTCGATGGAGAGTAGGAGGATGTTCCGGGGGACTAGACTTTAGATAGTGAAGATTGTAATTTGGTGGTGGTGCATTTAACCGTTCCTGAACATCAGCTCAAGCAAGCCCCTGGAGGGGGGGGTCCCGTGTATTTTTTTTTTTTTTTTTTTTTTTGCCGCTTCTGTGGTTGAGGAGTTTTTCGCTTTTGGATGTGAAAAGACAAGAGGGGAAACCTTGTGATGGACACAGATATTAAATTGAACACATTTCCACTTTTGCCACCGTAACGGCATCGACGGCCGTAATGCTCCTGAAAAGAACCTTAGCTCACCTTTCCAAGGGCCCTGCCTCTGTGGCCAGCTCTGCTGCCAGCCCGCAGGCCAGAACTGCCTCTCACAATATCTTCCAGAATGTCCCTCGTGCTTCACCAGACCCGATTTTGGGCATCACGACTGGGTTTCAGTTGGAACAGAACCCAAACAAGATTAACCTCAGTGTGGGTGCCTATCGGGACTCTAGAGGCAAGCCATGGGTCCTACCATCTATCAAGCAAGCTTATTCTGTGCTTGATGAGTCAAACAAGGAGTACACAAGCATCACTGGTTCCAATAACTATCAGACACTTGTTAGAAATTTCATCTATAGATCTTTCAACGGTGGGGCAGAGTTCATAACACAGGACTCAATATCCATTGCTCAAACCCTATCAGGCACCGGTTCTTTGAAGATTACAGCAGAGTTTTTGAGGAAGTGGTTGGGGATTAACGACATTTACATTCCAAACCCGACATGGGCCAATCATCTCAACATCTTTGCTGGCTCTGGCGTTACACCGCACTACTACTCCTATTTCAATGCATCTACTAATGCTATCAATTTGGATGCACTCGTTTACGATTTGAAGCACGCAAAAAGAGGTTCAGCCGTTCTATTACATGCATGTTGCCACAACCCCACTGGTTTGGACCCTACTCAACAGCAATGGGAGGAGATTGTTGATGTAATCATCCAGAATGGATTGATTCCTGTTGTTGACTTGGCTTATCAAGGCTTTGAATCCGGTTCATTGAGCCAGGACTTGCATCTATTAGAGCTGATTTCTTCCAAGATCAAACAAGGTTCCATTCCTACGATGTTCTTGTGTCAGTCCTTTGCTAAGAATATGGGATTGTACGGTGAACGTATTGGTTCATTATCTATCATTACCCCAGATTCAGAAACCAAGGAGATTGTTGATTCACAGTTGCAGAGAATAATCAGATCAATATACTCATCTCCTCCGATTCATGGAGCCAAACTAGTGGAAGCTGTCCTATCAAATGAGGAAATCTTCAATCAATGGGAACAAGATGTCCTGGTGATGTCTAACCGTATCAAGGATATGAGATATTCACTTTACGATCAGTTGAAGGCTAATGGCCACCAATGGGATCACTTGATTAGACAGAATGGTATGTTCTGTTTCACTGGCTTAAGTGAGGAGAGTGTGTTGAAGTTGAGAGATGAATTTGCAATCTACTCGACACTTGATGGAAGATTCAGCATCAGTGGTGTTAATGAAGGCAATGTCGAGTACTTGGCTCATGCCATTACAAGTGTCTTGAAAGATTAGAGTTATTAATATTCAGTTAAAAGTTTCAGTTCTTGCAGAGTTGAGCTCTACAAAGTTTTACTATTAGTATTGGGTTGCATATACGGTATAGATGTGCTTTACTAAAGTTTAGGTTTCAAAAGAAAATATATGAGGTTGAATTGACTTTATAGGCCGTTGTAGTCTGATAGAGATTATTTTTGGACTCCCCACCCACACACCAAACCGCGAATGAGGGCCTCCACGTGATATCGGCGATACATCATCCGATAAAACTTCGCGATTGCCGCCTCGTGCTGCATAGCACAAAAACCAAAAGGATCAGCAGACGTTCCCTTTTTGCCCCCGTTTACGTACCCCACGTTACTACAGGCTTCAATTGACTGTTCATTAAGACACCAGCAATGCCGTTGGAAGTGAAAACCGTTGCTACCGCCCCTTTTAAGGATCAAAAGCCAGGTACTTCTGGTCTTCGTAAGAAGGTTGTCGTCTTTCAACAGCAACACTACACCGAAAACTTCATCCAGTCTATCCTCAATGCCATCCCTGAAGGTTCTGAAGACTCCACCTTGGTCATTGGTGGTGATGGTCGTTTTTACAATGACAAAGTCATCCAGCTCATCGCTAAGATTGGTGCAGCCAATGGCGTCAAGAAGTTGATTATTGGCCAGAACGGTCTTTTGTCGACCCCTGCGACCTCCCATATCATCAGAAGTTACGAGAATGTCACTGGTGGTATCATTTTAACTGCATCTCACAACCCAGGTGGCCCAGAAAACGATTTGGGTATTAAGTACAACTTGGCCAATGGTGGTCCAGCCCCTGAATCTGTGACTGACAAGATCTTTGCTGAGTCTTTGAAATTGGAGTCCTATAAGATTGTTGCTGATTTCCCTGAGATTGATCTTTCTACTATTGGTATCACTGAGACAGCTGGAGTCACTGTCCAAATCATTGATCCAACCAATGACTACGTCACCTACTTGAAGGAGATCTTTGACTTTGAATTGATTAAGAAGTTCATCAGTGAGGAGCCAAATTTTACTGTGTTGTTCGATGCGTTGAACGGTATCACTGGCCCATATGGCCACAAGATATTTGTGGAAGAGCTTGGTCTACCAGAATCATCTGTGCAGAACTTCAAACCTTTGCCAGATTTTGGTGGTTTGCACCCAGATCCAAACTTGACATATGCTAAGACCTTGGTTGACAAGGTTGACGCAGAGAACATCACATTTGGTGCTGCATCTGATGGCGATGGTGACAGAAATATGATTTATGGCGGTGAGAAGACATTTGTGTCACCAGGTGACTCTGTTGCCATTATTGCTGAGTATGCTGACTTCATTCCTTACTTCCAGAAACAAGGGGTCTATGGTCTTGCAAGATCCATGCCAACTTCCATTGCATTGGATATTGTTGGTAAGAGCAAGGGTTTGAATGTTTACGAAGTCCCAACTGGTTGGAAGTTCTTCTGTGCCTTGTTTGACGCTAAGAAATTGTCCATCTGTGGTGAGGAGAGTTTTGGTACTGGCTCCAACCATATCAGAGAAAAGGATGGTCTTTGGGCCATTGTTGCATGGTTGAACGTGTTGGCTGGCTTCAAGAAGTCTTACCCAGATGAGAAAGCCACTATCAAAAATGTTCAGGATAAGTTCTGGTTGAAGTACGGAAGAGTTTTCTTCACCAGATTTGACTTTGAGAACGTTTCTAGCGAAGGTGCTAAACAACTGGTGGATGATTTCAGAGTATTCACCTCGAATCAAGACAACATTAATTCATCTTTATACCGTGGTTACAAATTCTTAGAGTTTGGTGATTTTGAGTACACTGATTTGGATGGCTCTGTCTCGAAACACCAAGGGTTGTTTGCCAAGATTTCAAATTCATTGAGAATTGTACTGAGATTATCTGGAACAGGTTCATCAGGAGCCACAGTGAGATTGTATTTGGAAAAGTTTTCGGATGACGAGTCCAACTATGGTCAGAAAGTTACTGATTTCTTGAAGGAGGATATTGAACAAGTCTTGAAATTCTTGAAATTTAAGGAATACTTGGGAACAGACAAGCCAGATGTCATTACTTGAGAAAAGATTTTATAGTTGATTGGATTCATTTGGAATACATTTTTGAATTACACACAGCTTTAAGAACTTGATTTAGACATCAAATACCTCATCAGTATTCTGAAGTGATCAAACTGTAACATATACATATAGCTGCATGCTGAAAATATCTGAGGCGAAGCTCACCGGTAGGGGCCAGAGTAGACATAGTGTTTGTTCCTTCAGTAGCTTGGACCATTAACATGACCATTATAAGACCAAAATGTCGAGTCTATGGATAACAGATCATCAAGCCCAGGTTGGACAGTAAGGATGTCAAGCTCAACAATGGTTTGGTCTGTATTTTCAGTAAGAATTTATAGCAGGCAGACTGAGCAGCCATCACATCGATATTGTGAATGAGCTCCTCACTTGGCTCAGCAAAGCCCAAGCTTCAACACAGATATATGCGTTTCATCTTCCTCTCCAAAGGGGGAGTCCCTCGAGGAGGAAGACACTGAAAGTGCGATTCCAGTCATTCCAGTCTTCATTAATCTTGAGACCGTGGTTGTCAGGGTTGAAATCATAACACAGCTGATTTAGTAGTCCAATTTGAAATAGGCGATCATCAGTTGGAAGCCATCAATTGGCCACAGTGAATAAAGTACCTGAATGTAAGTTACTCCTGGAGTTTCTTGGAGATTTTGAGTCTTCGACCCCCTCGCTCATGGGATCTCATAACCAATTTAATATAGGCTAGAAGCCAGCAGCCACAATCAAACGCTAGCCATTAATATAAAATCATCGAATCACGGTCATACATGTAACAAGGGTTCGCTCTTTGGATCCTCTAACGCACGAAGTAGTCTACTTCAACAAATACCATGTTATGAAGAATATTGAGCATAATCATATACTTGTATCAAACAAGAGTCATATATACAAACTAACTTCTTAAACATTGTAGTCAATGTCCTTCCAAGAGGTGATGATGGTCTTTGGCTCAGTCAAGAACTTGAAGGCAGATGGACCGTAGAAGTGCAAGTCACCTAGGAAAGAGGCTTTGTTGGAGGTGAAACCGTGGTTGGCATGACCAATTGGAATGATGGTGTTAACACCAACTTGACCAATGTTAACGTTCTTAGCAAAGTGGTTGGCAGCAGCACCGGACTTGGTGTAGATAGCAACAGAGTTACCGAACTCGTTGGCGTTAACGTAGTCAATGGTCTCGTCCAAAGTCTCCACCTCCTTGATGGTGACCATTGGGCCGAACAACTCTTCGTCGACACAACGCATACCCTTCTCAACACCCTCTAGCAAGGTAGGACCAATGAAGTTACCGTTGGCATACTCTGGATCAGTTGGCTTGTTGTGAGTTCTTCCATCAACAAGGACCTTAGCACCCTTGTCAACGGCATCTTGAATGACAGCCTCAAGTCTCTCTTTGGACTCCTTGGTGACGACTGGACCGAAAGTACCATCTTCGAAACCAGGCTTAGCAGTTAGACCCTTGACGGTGTCAATGATGTCTTGCTTGAACTTTCTGGCCTCACCAACTAGGAACAAGATATCCGTGGATAGACAGACTTGACCGGTGGCGGAGAAGGCACCACTGACAACACCCTTCAAGACAGACTCCTTGTCAGCATCTGGAAGAATGATGGTGTGATTCTTAGCACCCAAATTAACCTGGGTACGCTTGTGGTTCTTGGTGGCAGTTTCATAGACGTACTTACCAGCGTTGTTACCACCAACAAATGTGACAGCTCTGATTCTTGGGTCAGTGATCAACTTGTTGACAGTTGGGTGTTTACCGTGGACAACGTTTAGAACACCGGCTGGGACACCGGCTTGGGCAGCAATATCAGCCAAGATGGAGACAGAACCTGGACAGAACTCAGATGGCTTCATCACAGTAGTGTTACCAGTGGCGATAATGTAAGGGATGGTCCATAGTGGAATCATGGCAGGGAAGTTAAATGGCAAGATGGAACCAACGACACCAATTGGCTCACGGATAGTCAAGGTCTCAACGTTAGAGGACAATTCCATACCAACAGTCTCAGTCTCCTTGGTGACCTGGGTGGCGTGCTCAGCACACTGGATACCTCTGTAGACATCGGCAACGGCCGCAGACCAGGACTTACCTTGCTCGAAGACAATGGTCTTGGCCAAGGAATCCTTGTTAGCCTTCAAAAGCTCAATGTATCTGAAGACCATCTCGTTTCTTCTAATGATTGGAATCTTGGAGAAGGTCTTGAAAGCATCAGAGGCAGCTTGGATAGCAGCATCCAACTCAGCATCAGTGGACTGTGGAACCTTTGCGATGACGTTGTTCGTGGCTGGGTCGTAGACATCAAACCACTCAGTGGAGTCAGACTTCAAGTGCTGGTTATTGATATACGTAGAGATGATGTATGGCTCAAAACCAGCTTTGGCATGGCCAGTTGGGGTTGGTGGGAGCTGGATGGTCGATAGAGCTCTGCTGTTCAAGGCAACAGCTCTGGAGATAGTGCGAGCGGCGGAGGTTCTGAGTCTAAGCATTATAAAGAAGAGAGACTTAGTTCGATTCAGATAATGTAGAACAAAGATCATGTGGAGATCACTAGGTTTATATAGGAAGCAGGACCCCGTGAATTTTGTGCCAGCATCCTTCGAACCATTGGATCATAATGCCAGAGGTCACACAAAGGCAAGCCTTGAACCGGCTTGCGGGCTTCTAAACTGGGTTTTTAGAAAACAGCCGATCATTTGATCCCTAGTGGCTCTCTATTGGCTCTTTCAAAGCACAGACGACACCTGATTTGAAAGGACAGCACCGATCAATAATCAACGCTATGACAAGCTCATCCCTGTCTGTCTGGTTCTATCCCATTTCACAGGAGTCAATGAATCCTCTGTACACCTCCGGAGATTCGTGCATTTGAGAATATGCGTTCCGGTTGCCCCATGCCCTGCAAACAGAGTCCTCGAGATTTTTTGTCATAAACAGTTATGCAGGTGGGCAGTGGTCTTAAGACCGAGTTGGATTTAAGAACATTTTTTTTCTGTAATATCAGGCACAACGGGTAACAGCGAGACATTTTACCGGAAGATGGAGTGATTCCTGATCTCTTTTGATGGGTCATCCAGCTTGAATGACTCCTATGGTTTTCTTCCTGTTTCTTCCGATCAACTGTGTCAAGGTTTGAAGGTTCGAGCTGCTCCAAAGTTCAACAACCAAAGTCTACTTGGGACGTTTCCGAATCTTATCGTCATCCATCAAGGTTATAGACGCTCAAGTCCTGTTACCTAACCACTGCCGGTTACCAATCAATAGTTTCTTAAAGCTCTCACTTTTCACGCTCTATGCATTTGTCTATATTACACAACAACTAAGTAGTCCACAGTCTAGCAACGCCATCTGCACCTGCACTGAAGAGCCAGGCTTCCTTTGGATGCCAGACAGTATCCAGTACACCTAAACTATTCACAACCTTGTGTCCCGTGAGCTTCTTCAACGGCACCAACAATGGGTTTGTCATCAAATCGTCATAGACGGTTTGATGGAAAACGTGAATGAAGCCATCATCAGACGCCGAAGCAAATAGAGGTAAGTTCTTATGGAATTGAATGGATCTGACAGCCTTCTCATGATATCTCAAAGTTTTGTATGGAGTAGAGGCCAAGTCCAGATCGTGCCATAGAACTCTTTTGTCAAAGGAGGATGCAATCAAATGATCACCACGAGGATGAATGTCAATCTTGGATAACCAACGGGCACCAGGCAAGAGTTTCTTGATCAATGTTTGTTGGGACAAATCGTAGATTCTAATGTAACGTTGCGAAGCAACATAAATTTGGGGTCTGAATGGATGGAATTTCACATCCATTATTATGCCCTTAGACTTCTTGAATGGTGATTGGGAGGAGTGTTTTGAAACCTGGTGGATCAAAACAGAAGAGTTGGCACCTTCAGGAGACACAGTGACGAAGTAGTCACCCTTTCTGTGCCATGAGAGGTTCTTGATATTTTTGCGGCATTGTATCTTGATGAGTATGCCCTGGGCAGCAAGCTCTTCAGATGGCTTCAACCACTTTGCGAATTCTTGCTTCTTAACGACTGGCAAATCATTGTCGGATTCAGAGTCCTCATTCACATTCAAGTCAGTCTTCTTTACGTTACCGAATTTGTTGTAACCGAAACCAGACTCCAGCTTCAAACGGCCAGTGTTCTCAATATCAAAACCAAAGATTGGTGGTGATAGCAAGTAGATGTTCTCACCGGCAGTGATAGCCAAGATACCTAAGGAAGCATCTGGGTTCCACTCAACACTTTCGATGTGGTCCTCATCTTCATCCTGTGGAACAATTCTAACAGAATACACTTCTCTGCCTGTCAAAACTTCCCAAATCTTCACAGTGCCATCATCTGAGCCAGTTGCCAGCCACAGACCAGTTGGATCAATGGATAAAGTTCTAATCTTACCTTTGTGGCCCTGGTATAGGGTAGAAGTGCGGATTGGGAATGGTCTCAAATCCTTTGGTGATGGTAGTTCAGGAACAAGGGATTCTGGATCAATGTTCAGCTTATTGTGACGCACTCTTGGTGCAAGGTACAAGTCCAAGCTTCTTTCAAATTTCTCTCTCAAACTGTCCTCGTAGCCAGGAACCTTTCTCAGAGCATCGAATTTCTTTGGAACTAGCTTCTTATCCTCATCGTCCAGCTTCTCATTAGCTTCCAATTCTTCTGGAGTAAACAAATACTCCTCTGGTGGGTTGTAACTCTCCTCATTGGTTGGTGGTGGCAACTTTGGAGCTCTCAAAGTCATGATATGGTCTTGGTTCTCTGTCTCACCATCCGCCCACAGATCAAAGTTCACCTCCTCTTCTTCCTTTTCCACCTTGTCCTTAGGAACAATACGACCCTCTCTGATAGCTCTCACAATCTTCATGATTCTCTTCGCCTCATGTTTCGAAGGCACAAATCTTCTCTTTGGCTCAGGAACAGCTGTCAAGGGCATAATCTCAGTCTTGGAAGTAAACCACTCAATAGTTGGCTGATATGGATCCACACTGTCATCAGTGGACTTGTTGTTCTCAATCTTGGAGATCAGGTCAATCTCCTCCTGAGTCAGATTTAAACTGGTACCGGTGTTTGAATCAAGCAGACCAGTCCAACCTTCTGGCAAGTCAATCGATTCGAGCAACTGTTCAAGGGCAGAGCCTCTAGCTGGTCTCATGATTCTCTTACCGTTAATATCATAACCGATGTGAGGCATTTCTTCATATGCAGATAGTGGAATGTTACCAATGGTGTTGTAGTTATCGTGGTCACTGTCGTCGCTCTCATAGACTGGGTCAATTTCTGGCTTGATGACACGGTCAGTTCCATCAGAGTAAGCGGTATGGATATGCACATTCTTGATTCTATCATTGATTGAGGCTGAATCGGCGGGTTCATCCTCAAATTCTTCAGATGATGCGTCCTCTTCCATCTCAGCTTCATCTTCAGCTAAGATCCTATTGTATTCGGCATCAGAGTCAAAACCCTCATCATCTTCAGCTAGTTCGTCATCTGCTTCTTCGTCATTCTCTTGATGGTCCTGGTTATCTCTGTCATTGGTCTCCTGCTCTTCTTCATCGCTGTCTTCAACATCAATCAACCCATCTACCTGTAGTTCATCCTCAACATCTTCTTCAACTTCCTGTTCTTCAATCTTTCTTTTTCTAGCTTCAACATTAGAGGCAGGAGCATCTTTGGCTGCCTTGGTTGCCTTTTTTGAAGTTGCTGCAGTTCTAGCCATCTTCACAAGTAGTTAAGCAGTCTTAGATCGGGTACTCTTTAGCTATTATCTATGCATCAAAGAACTCTAGAAATTTTTTTTCTCAAACTGTGACTTACATAAGCTAACTCATCGGTTCGCGCACGATTACCCTGTTGTAGGGGTGTTAGAGCTGTGTTGAACCCAAAAAGGTTTTCACTCTTAACGTAATCACAGTGCCCTGTTGAAACATTTAGAAGGTAGAACTAGAGTACAGTACTGTCCACATTTCCCCCCCAGGTTACAGCGATATAAACTCGATCCAGAGGTGAAAGAAAGATTTACGTGGAAAGAAAGTCATCACGTGCCAAACCTTATCTTTGTGTATGGTCATTGGCACTTTTCTAAAGTCAAAAAACGGTCCCTTGGCCCAGTTGGTTAAGGCGTGGTGCTAATAACGCCAAGATCAGCAGTTCGATCCTGCTAGGGACCATATTTAATTATCTATTTTTTTTTAATAGCGAACTCTGTTAGTTGGAAGATTCCAGAAAGCTACCAAACAGGTGATTTGAAGTTAGCATTCATACTGCTTGTCTTGCTTAAATAGGCAGCAATTTGTACCAGTCACAGAGCTTCGAATCTGCGCCCTCCGCTTTTGATCCTTCCAGCTTCCTCTCGAACCTGCTCTACTTTCTTGAAGGCGCAATCATCAATAATCATCATACCGTTACTAATATAAAGAGAGCAGCACTCCCCATGGATCATCCTATTTACTTTTTCATGGATTTCAATAGCTTGCTTGACATAAATGAGAGCAATTATTGAAATGATAAAATTACTCCAAATTCTCAAAACATGAGCTTTTTGAGAGAAGAGAAGATTTTACCATTTTGACACAATCAGACTGATCTCTTAATGGAAGAATCAGCAAATCTAAACCAGTGACATTCCGGAGGTCTAGGTACTAATTAGTCACACAACCAGTGGAGTATGGTACTGCTATAGAAGCATTCCAATAGAAACTCTTGTAATTCTGAAGTCCAGTATGTGTAGATTATGTGATCCATGTTTCGAAACACATTTCGAGCTCACAAAATGAGGGCAATAATATATCATCTATCCATCAACTAATCTATTATCTCGTGAGGTGAATAATTCAAAATGAGTCTTTTCATCTCATCCCTGTTAACTGTCTAGTGTCTCAGAGAGGTTATCGACAAGATAGGTTCAAAGAACTAAGACGCTCTTCAACGATGATTGTCCTTCGTGGTGACAGATATGCATGCGAACAATGCATCCGTGGCCACAGAGCCGTTGAGTGCCAACATTTCGGGAAGCATCTGATCCAAATCAAGGGTCGTGGGAGACCTGGTGTTAATGACCTGTTCCTCAGACTGAGAATTGAACCAAATCCAGCTGTTGTTGCAGAAAAGGAGATTCCAGTGGACATCAAGAACAAGAGGGGTAAAGAGGGTAAAAAGATCAAGTGCTTTTATCTTGATGATGAAACTGAAGGAGTCTTGTGGAGAGTCCAGTTGAAGTCCAAGTTTTGCCTATTGGAGCCAGCCACACTAGCAGAGATTGCAGAGTCCAATACAAACACCACCTTCAGGGCCAATGGTAGCACACCAAGGGCCACTTTGGAGAGAACTGCTAACGAGAAACACCAAAGACTCAGAGCCAGCATTGCGGCTGATAGAGTTCTCACAGGTGTCGCAGCCTTGGGTCTTGAGGATAATGGCAGTCCAGGGATGAATCAGTCTGTATCTGCCCCCACATCAAGAAATTCATCCATCTTTAGTAATTTGAGTGCTTCCTCAAATGAGTCTACTTCAAGTATCTGTGCTGCTTCATATTTGCTTACCTCACCAGATCAGTTCTCCAAGAGTATTGGTAAGGTGAATATATCACATGGTGGTGCAGCTGGCGGTATCTCGTGTGACAGACATTTGGATCATCAAAACAATTTTGCGTTAGCGCATGCCCATGTCCAGGCCCACGCAGCCCAGGATGCGACAGATGGGAACTTTGGATACCCAGGTGTCACTGATTCCTTTCACCTCCTTACGAAGGATTACGGTAAGACAAACACCAGCATCTTCAATGAATTTTCACTTTCCGACGAGCTTGCTGTCTTCAGTCATCAGCCTGGTGCAGGAAAAGTGAACAGCAGTGCCAATATGACAAGAAGTTCATTGCAAAAAGCAGGCCATGATCAATTTCTGCAGGACTTGAACTCTGTTGGATCATCAAACAATGATGATACTGGTACTGTTATATCTAAGCTTCAGAACTTGAATAGTTATGAGTTGGAGTGGTTGCAACAGAGTGACAATGATGCCGTTGCTGCTCTCTATGCTGCTATTGCTGAAGTACCATCTGAGGGGATGGGGAGACCATAGCTGATACAGACAGACTTTTATGTTTTTTTTTCCCTTTTACCCCCTAAATTATACTCTAAATAATAGGCCTCAAGGTTGAACCCTTAAGGCTGCACTAATATTTTAATTTAACTATACTACTTCAATTCATTATGACTCTAGGATATATAAACTCTTATAAATACGAATATAGCCTTATCGAATCTGCTGACTATCAATCAAGTTTCTACCCCAAAAGAAAAGGTCACATTATCATAAGTAAATTCATCAAACTGTACAGATACAGGAAACATATCACAACTCTGGAGAAATTAAAATCTTGATGTGTTTGTCCTTGTTGCTGATCAATTCCTTGAACCCCCTTTCGACACCATTCTTCAAAGAAACTTTACCAGTGATGAAAGTCTTGAGCTCCTCGGTGTCAATCTCCCCAGCCTCGATGGCCTTAATGACACCTTCAAAGTCCTTTCCTTCGTAACCTAGAGAACCAACAGACTTCTTCTCGTACAAGGTGTTGTCCATAACGTAGTGCTTGACGGACTTGTGTGGCCAAATGGCAACATTACAAGCAACACCATGCGCTCTAATGGCCTGGATGGAGGTGGTATAAGTTGGCTGGATACCAGAACAGTCAAATGAGGCAGCGAAACCCTCCCCTTTAACACCAAGGGTTCTCAGTTTGGCGATGGCTTCTTCGTTAGTGGCATAGTCCGCAGGGTTGAAGCCAACTGCGCCGAGTTTGATACCTAGTTCACGTCTGGCCAGTGCTGGGTCAGAAATGACCACCTTGGACGCACCTTTGGCCTTCAAGACCAAGACCGTAGCTAGACCAATTGGACCCGCACCCAGCACGAGACCGTCGTCACCCTCTTTGAAGCCAGCTAGCTCAGCGGCGTGCCAGACGACAGAGAGTGGCTCAATCAAGGCAGCAACGTCCAGTGGGATGGACTTGTCAATCTTGTGCACGTTGCGCTGGGTGTACTTTGTATATGTGGCCAACCCACCATTGTCGACACCAAGACCGAGGAAGTTCAAATCTGAACAGGTGTTGGTGTGGCCCAACTCACATGATTGGCATGTCTTGGAGTTTTGTGCAGTTAGGTTCTCTGGGTAGTAGTGCTGTCTGATGTCACAGTGGCCAGTAGCGTCTACGACAACGTGGTCTCCGGCTTGCAAGCCAGTGACATTGGAGCCCACTGAGTGAACAACACCCGAGAACTCGTGGCCAATGACCAGAGGGAGCTTCTTCCCAGAAATCTTGTCTCCTGACTCGCTGGCGGCGTTGGCAAAAAAGATTGGCTGCTCGAACTCGTGGAGGTCAGATCCACAAATACCACAGTAGGCAATCTTGATGATGACATCGTCTGGCTTTGAAATCTGAGGAGTGGCGATTTGCTCGTTGTAACGGATATCTTCTGCACCGTAATATTGAAGACCTTTCATTGTTCTAGTTTGGAATTGCATTGGTGTTGAAGAGAAAGTACGTAAAGAATTGCTCGCAGTGGCTGTTTTAAATAGCACAGATGATGCAACGTGGCGTGAGGATTGATTTGTTGCAGTTGCAGTTGCTCGCATGATGTTTCTGGCAGTTGCTCTTAGCATGGTTTGATGTTTTTCCTGATCAAGCTGGGTGGTGGTGGTGTCACTTGACTGTCGAAATCCGGGGGGAGGAGACAGAAATAAGGGATAGGAGTATCTTTTTATAAGGGATATGGAAGGAAGGGGTGTGGTGAAGGTGAAGCCGTGCTGTCGTGACCCACCGTTGGAGATGACAGTGAGATGCAGATCAACGGGCCATCTCTCGGCTTACGTTCATTGGTCCAGGCAAACACCCCCGTGAGTTTGAGGTGTTCGGAGTAAGCTATATTAGTCAGTGATCTCAGACTGATGTGTCAGACTCTGTGTGTGTATGTGTGGTTTTGTGAGTTTCAAATTGCTTTTGAACAAGCTAGATAAAGTTTGTCAGTTCATTACTTGCCACTTGTTGAACTTTTGGTTTGAACAGGGCACGATTGCCGACTTACAAGCTCAAATTGCTAGATATCTATGTATATTTTAGACTGGAAGTGGCGGTAT